>CATIWF010035718.1:0-25034 GCA_949630135.1 Balakata baccata
GTAGTGCTATCTTCGTTGGAGCTTGGAATCTTCGTAAGAAGGTACCCTGACAACTAGTTCCTCCACCCCACCAATCACACCTTATGATGAGAAGCAATTAGACAATATATGAATAGATGGGGCTCACAAATTTCAAATCCAACGACCACTGGTGTCAATCCTCGCTACTCTGTGATATTTCATGACATTTATATTGATGCAAAAAGATAACTATTTATGATGTGTAATTTATGATATATTGAACATCCTAATGAATAAAAGAAAAATCCAATAACGATAATAATAACGATGCATAACACCAATAACTACATGCAAAATACTCCCCTAAATTATATTTATACTTATTATTTTGAAATATATATACTTAAATTTACAATAATATTAATGTTATTAATTCTTTAGTTAGCTAATGTATTTATTATTTTTGTTACAACATTATATATATATATATAGGCATTTCTTATAAATAGTGGCAATAATGAACAAAATTATTTGTGCTTAATACATATAATATATTTTTTAAGGGATAATTGGCAAAAATAATCTGAATTTTTAATATTGTATCAAAATTAAATTATACTTTCTATTTTTTTATTTAAATATACAAACTTTTAAAACATTATCAATTTATAAATTTTGATAAAATTCTGCTGATATGACATAAAATTTTAGCAATATTAAAAGGTTGTGCTAACTACAAAATTGATTATAAAGCTGAGTCATTTTATAAAATTTAAAACGACATTATTTTTGTTTTTCCTAAAACTTTAAGACCTAAATTTTTATAGCAAAATTCTACTTACAGTAAAATTTTTGTTTATCCTTATTCCGCTGACTAAATAACTCCTAAACATGACAGTTTTATGTATTATTTTTCGAATTTAAAGAGAGATTTAGATCTTAAAATTTTAGAAAAAACAAAAATGATATTATTTTAAAGTTTATAAGATAACTCAGTTTCCTAGTTAGTACAACCGTTTTAATTTAGCCAAGATTTTATGTCATTTTAGCAGAGTTTCACTGGAATTTATAAATTGATAAAATTTTAAAAGTTTGTATATTTAAATGAAAAAAATAAAAAGTATAATTTAATTTTATTATAACCTTAAAAGTTCAGTTTATTTTTAGCAATTATTTTCTTTTAAAAATAAAAGTTAAATGTAATTTAATAATCATTTTATTTTTTTATCACCAACCTATTCGCTAATTATTAAATATTTTTTATATAATATAACCAAGCATATTGTGAGCCGCTTATTATTGATCATTGATCATAGATTGTACTAAAGTCATTTTGTTAATGCCATATAATAGGATAGATAAAAATAAACTTATTCAAACAAAAAGAAGTTGACTTAATTATTAATTCAGAATGTGGTTTAATCAGTATTCTGACTTGTAAGAATTTAGAAAAATATTAAGTTCGAATCTGCTCGTTATCATCCATTAATATTAGTAAAAATTTATTACTTTTATATTTAGTATAAAGAGATGATTACAATGCCAAATCTATAAATTTTAGATAGCATAAATTTCAATAATAAAAGACATAAGATATATTCAACTTCATATAATTTTCCATTTTAGACATTTTGTCCAAATGACCGGATTTTTATCTAGATTGTCTCTTGTATTTTATTTTTGTCTTACATTGTTCTTTACAAATTCAATTTTTATCATAATCTGCTCTTTGATCAATAATATATTTCACATTCCAATGAACTTTTTCGACATGTCGCGTTATCATATGGCGGTTGGATGTGTCATATTTTAAAATGTTAAGTGGTAAACTAAACAAAAAATGAATTATAAGGGACAACTTAGATAAAAATCCAGTTAATGAAGTAAAATGACAAAAACGAACAATTACATTGGATTATATATACCTTTTGCCATTATAAAGCAAAAATACACATGCCGTAAGAAAAAAACAAAAGAAAAATATTAGCAATATTTCTCAAGAAGTTTTTATATTTTGAAAATATAATATACAATCACATAATTACTAATACTATTAGATACAACATTTTTAATATATATTATTAAATAATTATTCAACTATTGATCATTTATTTATTTTTTTAATTAGTTTTATTTTTCATCATTTTTTATAAATAATTTTAGAAAAGTATTGTTTTTTAAATTTTATTGGAGTCCAATTTATTTTTTCAATGGAATCCATATTATTATAATTTTTAAAAATTTTATTGGGTCATTGGACCCCACTAGTTAATACCTATATCTTCTTCAAAATGATTATCTTTCTTGTATAGTCTATTATCCACTTAGCCTCATAATAAATAAATAAATTGACTTATGAATTATTCATGGTTTAATATTCAAAGGCAGGGATGGAGATTAGAGAATAAGAGTTAATGGTAATTAAAAAATAGAATCACAATAGAATCTTATCCATTAAAGGGGCCTTAATTAAGATTAAAAACCCTAATTGAGGTTCAATAGCTTTCAAGGGTCCACGCAAGACGAACAAATTCTTGACAAAAGTACAACAGAATCAATAATTAGAGCCAGCTGTTGTTTTTGTGATGGTTTTGTTTCTGTCGTTTGGTCAAATAGCTCAATTAAATCGTTTTAAATTGGTGTTAAGTATTTTAAATATATTTTTGAATTTTTTTATTTAATAAGATTGGTTTTTTTTAACTTTTTATAAATTATTTTTTAAAAATATTCTTCTAAAAAAATACCTATTTATTTATATGTAAAAATAATTTTTAAAATTTAAAAAAATTAAAAATATAAAATTTTTTCAAAAAATACTTTTATTAATTCAATGCCTAAACGGGTTCTAAAGTGGATTTGGTCAATGTCAATTTTCTATTTTTCTATTTCTTTATTACCGTCAAACCAAACGTTTAATACCATATGAATTGACAATCTTCCCTTTATTTTTTTAATTAAGAAAAATATAGTAAAAGTATAGCTTTCTCTTTATATTTACCGTGAAAACGATAAATTTTTATTAATATTAGTAAAAGGTGTGGACTTAAACTCAATTATATTTCTTAGTTCTCATAATTAAAATACTAATTAAGTCACTTTTTAATGGACCATTCCTTTGATATATATATATATATATATTCTTAAATTTTAAAGTTTTGCAATATTAAATTTCTCATAAAAATGAAGAATTTAATTATATGAATTTATAAAATGCAGAAATTGAATATATTGAGTGAACATTTTTATTTTTTACATTTAACAGCTGATAATTTGTACTTATTTATTATGTTTCTTGCCTCATCAAGATCAAATATGATTAATAAACACATATGATTTATATATATACGATTTTCAAAGTATATAAGTGTGTGTCCTTCCCATATATATGCATGCATATAGTTAAATAATTATATATTTGAGAAAAAAGTAATATAGAAATTAAAATTATAAAATTAAAAAAAAAATTGGAGTGGGGTAAATCTTTAATTTGTGGACACTAAAGAACTCTTCACATTAGTTTAGAAATGCAAATAAGAATAATTAAGGAATAATTAAGATTGTCATTATTGGTGACAAAATCCAATAGAGTCACGGTGTTAGGTAGAGAAGACTTTTCAATAACGTAGCTTAGCAGAAACATTAACCTAAAAGAAACATATTTAAATCTAAAAAGGGTTTCTTATGGTTCATTTTTATTCTTTTTTCTTCAAATATCTATCATGGTGGTGATGGTGATGTCAGGAGTGGCAATTTGTGTTAACGGAATGTGTTCGTGTCATGTCTTGATATATCCATAATATGATAAAAGTCAATATAAATAAAACGCAATAAGCTAATCGTGTCTAAAATTTAAACACGAACATAACTCACTTAATAATGAGTTAACACGACACGTTTATAAAATTAGAGTAATACGATCTAATTAATGTGTATATGAATTAAAATATATCGGATTAAATATGTCAACACGATACAATAGAAATTATTAACGGATTAAACATATTTTTTTTATGTTAATAGGTTAACCCAAATACAATACAATAATTTTTGTGTTTTTATTGAAATTGTAATATGAACATAATAAACTTCAATCCACAAATATTGTATTAGATTCATTTTGTGTCGTGTTCATTATTACCACTGCTAGGTGATGGATTAGAGGGTTCCTTTCATTTGTGCAATATATTGAGAAAAAAAATAAAAAAAAAATATCAAGTTGCTCTAGTTTGTTGCACGTGTCAATATTTGAACACTAGCATCCGCATTTTCTTTTAAAATAATAAATTATTATACTAAAAATTGTATATATTTAAATACTTTTTTTTTTTTGCTAGAAGTATATATTTAAATACTTTATTAGGCTAAGAGGTAATATTTCCATTAAATACGTCACTTAACCTGTTATAGAATATAAGTTATTTTATAATGATTTATATAAAATCTTATTTTTAGTTTTTAGATTTATTGAACCTTGAAGAATATTTCAATAATTTCAATGGTCACAAATAATTGTATAATGAAATTTAATCATTTCAAATATTTTAATTTTATCTAGGTATATTAAATCATAAGTCATCAAGCCAAAGAATTGAAGTTTTTTAAAATATCAAAATTGGACAAAAAAAACTTTAAGAATGCTTCACCACTAGCGCAACTGTCAAGACCATAACCATCAAGCCATTTTCATCCAATAGCCTTCACGATCAGAGTCACCATCAAGCTTCACCACCAGCTCAACTGTCACAGCTATGACAATGACTGTCATGACCATGACCATCAATCCATTTTCATCCAGTAGCCTTTACGGTTAATGTCATCATCCGGCTTTACCACCAGCTCAACTATCATGGCCATGCAGTGATTGTCATGACCACAACCATCGAGTGTCAAATTCAAATTTGCTATTACAAGCCATGTTATGCCCGTAAACACTTTTATCATGACCATAAATCTGGGTGCAGATAATATTAATGAAGTAGTTTAATGACTATAAATGCAGCTCTAGGGGCTGTAACTCTTCAAATGAGTATAAATATTGCGCATTTTTTATTGTATGGGATAAGAGAACAATTGATTAAGTACTAATTACTTTAAATCCTCATTATACGTTAATTTTTCATCTACCTTTCTTTCTTTCACTAATTTCATCTTGTAATCCTTTAAGAGCTAAAGTGTTCTTGAGCTTTGGATTAAAACACTTGTAAGAGTTTGACTATGAGCCTTCAGTAAAACACTTAGGTAGCTTGTTTAAACTTGTAAGGGTTTAATCTACACATTGAAGTACATTGTTAATGGATTGAAACTCTTAACTAAGGTTGGGGAGAAGAGTAGGCTAGAACCTCTGTAAATCGTTTATGTTCTCTTGCTCTTCATTGTTTATTTTTTTAATTTCTTATTCCACTCAAAATTACCGTAAAAGAAATTTTAAGCATTTGAAGACCGTAAAAGAAATTTTGGAATACTCTAAGAACAAAGCAGGAACAAATCAAGTAAGAAGCAAGAATCTCCAAATGCTTTGTAGGGAGTATGAGTTGTTTGACATGAAGCCTAATGAAAAAGTAAATTTAAGCCTTTCATTAGGCTTAAATTTTGGAATCGCTATTATGTTTGCAGAATCGTTCTTTATATATATAAGGAAGGTTCATTTGTATCCTTCCAATGCTAACCCCTAAGGACCCAAGTACATTTAGGTACCTAAAATTTAATGAGTTTTTATTTTCTGTAGGTATACTTGAAATCCACAATGAATTAACACATGTAATATATAGATAGTGGATGTTTAAGGCCTATGAGGGGGAATGTCAACCTATTCACTCATTTAGAGAAGAAGAAATATAGCAAGGTAACATTTGGAGACAATGTCAAAGGTAAGATTATTGGCATTAGACATGTTGGTAAGAAAGGTTCAATTTTTATTGATGATGGTCTTTTGGTTGATGGCTTAAAGCATAATGTGCTCAGTATTAGTCAGTTGTGTGATAAGGGATATAGTGTAACTTTTAAACATCCAAATGTTTTGTGACCTAAATTTTGGATAAAAAAGTTATTTTCAGCAGTGAAAGGGTTAACAATGTCTACACAATTGATCTAACCTCTTTGGTTAATTAAGGTGTTGAGTGTTTTGTAACCATTAAAAATGGCACATGAGTTTGGCATAAAAGACTTAGACATGCTAGCATGTAGCTCATTGTAGATCTAAGCAAGGATGAATTTGTTATAAGCCTATATAAAGTCAAATTCTAAAAGGACAAGGTTTGTGAAGCATGCCAAAAGGGAAAACAAGTTAGAAACTGTAACACCCTCCTATATAGCATATTAGCTAACTATACAAAGGAGTGCTACCACATACATGATACTGAACCTTTAACTATAGTTCCTTTATTATTATTATTATTATTATTATTATTATTATTATTATTATTATTATTATTTCGTTCATTTGTTTATCCATGACAACATATACCATATGTGTAATTATCATACATTCATGCTTATTAAAATAATTTGAAATCAATAAATCCATTAACTAGAGTTAAACACGCCCAAAATAAAATACATTAACTAGGGCTAAACACGCCCAAAATAAAATAATCTTACAAAACCTTGAAACCATAAGTTCATAATCCATAAACTATATTCTAACAATGTCCAATGTCCCAAAATGCATGAATAAGGTAAAATGCATAATGAGTTGACTATGATTCTGGATGCTCTGACTGGCTTGACTTCTCTGTATCAACTCTTCCTAATACTCCGGACCTGCGTGTAGATCCAAGCTTAGTAGTATATATAATCATATAAATTCTATCATGCATATCATACATATTCAACTCATATCATTCATTACATGAAAGTCATAATATAATGCTTCATCTTATTTTTGAATTCAAAAAAATTATAGTCATGTCATCATACCAATCAATTCCTTACATATCATTATAACGTACCTAGTAAGCGGAAGTCATTCATGTATTCATAAGAACAGTAATACATTTACCTCTTTCTTGTTCATTCATTTAATTTGTCTAGTTACTCTATACTAGACTACCAGATACGTGTTGTGAATAGGGGTACTCTCGGAGCTGAAGCTACCCTACCCACCTAATTGTCTATACCTATGTCTGAGTCAAGTGCGCTCTCGGAACTGAAGCCAACTTGACTCATAACTGTATATAAAAATTGCTAGCATAATGGGTCAAGGGCGCTCTCGGAGCTGAAGCCTCATTGCCCAATAAATAACGCATGAAAAATCATACAGTATCGTAACCAACCTTAATGGCATGTCATCTATCCTATAGTTAGTCCCAGTACGAGTAAGGGCATTTATGTCTTTTTCTTTTTAATCACATGAACCTTATTCCATGAGCATAATAACTTTTCCATAATATTCGCATAGGAACTTATCATATTTCACATATTAACTTTCCTATCATCATTTTCATATCATGTCTTATTGTTATCCATGTATCATCTCACATCATGGTATAGCACTTAGACAAAATTTTATTATTTTTATATTCATAAATACTACATTTAACAACATAGAACACATGTTTTACACATTCATTCCATCATATTCAGTAATTAACACTCACACATAGGTGAGTTTGAACCCCAGCATACTACCGAGTGCCACTGTGGCACTAGTGCCACTAGCCATGCCTATTGTAAGGCTGATATGGCCTAGGTCTGGTAAGTCTCAATCGGAACTCCCTTTTCCCGATCGGAAAAGGCTTGACATCAGCAATATAAAACTCAATTTTCACATGCTGACACAAATCTCCAAATTTCAATGCACAATACACATTTCTAAAATGTCATACCTCATAAAAACCTACCATTTGTCATTGTGAACATGCCATAATCCAATTAACTCATCGAATATCAATTTAAACATTAAAACATCATGAATAATCCATGCCATTAATTCATACCTGTGTGTTCAGACTATTCAAATCGATAATCATGGCATTCAATAGATACAAAACATCCAATATGCTTATTCACTAGCAATTATGTAGCCAGAAAGTAAATAAACATGATTATATGCACAAACCTTAAACAATAGAGTCAAAACCCTCACTATCAATGTTCCTCATTGCCTCGGCGATTGTTTTCCCCTTTTAGTAAGTTCCCTGCAAGAAGTAACACGTTCTAATGGTCACAAACCCATAAAAAAGGGTTAAACACAATCTGTTCATATAGGCTTATCGAAATTGAACCCTAATTCAAGGAAAATCCCCAAACCACAAGACAAACCCATGAGATAATGTGATTAAAAGCTTAGGGAAAATGAATACTTACTGACCAGTGGAAAAAATGAAGGGAAAATTCAAAAGAACTCAGCCTCTAATCTGTCCAAAACGTGCAAGTCGTGTTCTTGATGAAAACACCCAAAAACTCTAATTAAATCTTTGATAAAATAATACCAATTGTGTTTTCAGGTATTTAGGTGAATGGGAATCAATGAAAATGGAGGGAGGAGAGTTCAGAGGGTTTGCTGGTCGTCAGAGACAGTTAGGGTTAGAATAGAGGCAGAAAAAGACGTGAAATCACGTATTTATATTGTGTAGGCCAGAGGCGAGTCCCAAGCGGGAAACCTTTCCCTTCCGCGAGATGACCTTTCCTAAACGGACTTTGGTTCTACCCATCAAAATATAAAATAAGCCAGAGTTGACCCATTTTATATTCTTACTTTTAATTACTATAGTACTCCTCAAATATCAGCATAAATTCTATGCCCTAAATTGTGGGCGTTACAGAAGCTCCTTCAAATCTAAGAACAAAGTAAGTAATACTAGACCCCTTCAATTATTACATATGGATTTGTTTGGGTCTTGTAGAGTTGCTAGTCTTAGTGGAATGCACTATGCATATGTAATTGTTAATTATTACTCTAGATTTACTTGCGTATCCTTTCTTGCTCATAAGGATGATAGTTTTAATGCTTTTAAAATTCTTACAATATATATTTACTTGGGTATTCTAATCTTGCTTCTAGAGTTTTTGCTCTCCTTTCACCAATCAATATCTGCTAATAATCGTCAATCGCTCGTCAAATATGTTTTCCCCTCCGAGCGTTGTCGGAGTAGGCTCAGCTTGTGCGATCAAGTGAAAGAGATTGTCAGGTTTTGAACAATCTTTGCGCTTTCTTTAGAGGTAAAAATTAAGGAGGATTCAGCTAAAGACATTAGAAAATTTATGTTTGGTTGCCTACAAACTTATTTCTGTTTGGTTGCATAGAAAAGTTCAGCAATGGACTAGAATTTTAATTTTAGAGATTTTTAGAGGGAAATAGAAATAAGTAGGAGGAGAGAGACGAGCTGACATTTTATTTTATTTTTTTAAAGAAAATCTGGTTGCCATGTAGGTAGATTGTCGCCGCATTTTTGTACCAGAAGTCATATTTGTAAAAAATTAATTAGTATATATATCAATTTGTTATTTCTTTCGGACATAATAAAATTGTGAAAGCCCAAATAGTTTGGCTATTTTTTTTAATAATTAAGCGTTTTTTATGCACAATGGGTCCAACAGTTAAGTTTTTACCTATAAGGGTGTTAAAAAATGCTGACATGGCACCAATATGTAAAAAAGTGGACAAGATTTTTGTCTTAAGTGGCATGTTGACCAAAATTTAGAAAAAAAAAATTGAAAATGCAAAATTTTTCCAGCTTCAGAAAGTTCATACCCATTGATTGAAAAGAAAAAAAAGAAAAAAAAAAGGTAAATTAAGCTCCATCGATCTGTCTTTCTTCTTCTACCAGGTTAACCCATTTTCATAAAAGCTTCAAAGTCTGCTTAATGTGAATATGGTTATGTACTATCAATAAAAAAACTGCACAAACACGATTTTACTGCAAATATTCAGATTTTTTATGGAAATTTTATGTAAGAGTTTGAATCTTTTTTATTCTAAATTCTTCAACCAATTTTTATTTGCTAAAGTTGGCTTATATATATTGACTTGGATTCTCATATTAGAAAGGAAGAAACAAATTGCAGGAAAAGAAAGTTTGTGCTAAACAATTAAGTTGTTGTACACAAAGAGGCTAACGATATACTGAGATTCTTCTTTTTCAACATTTATGGTGAAAAAGTGAAAAAAAAAAAAAGGAGGAATGAAAAGTATTGTCGAGAAATAGAAAAAATGTTGGGGGTCTATTGACGTTGTGAATGTTAGCATCACTAACGCAACGGACAATAAGGTCCTCTGCATCATCGTAACTCAACAAATTGAAAGGGTTCATGGTCACCATTGCCTATCAAATTACAAATTAACAGAAAATCTGTACAATCAGAGTTGAAATAAAGAAGAAATAAGAATAAGAAGAGTGAGAAAGAAACCCTAGCAGCAAGACAAGAGAATAGAGAGAATGAAAACCTAATCTGAAAGGGCATGAGAGAGGTTAGGGTTCTAGAAAGAAGTCAAAGGGATTCTAATTTTTCTTTTTTTTTTTAATTTCATTAAATGCCATGTAGGAGATATCCATCATACAATTAGAAAAGAGATTGCCTAATTGGTGTTTTCTTAAAAAAAAAAAATTCCATTTAGGAAAGAAAAAAAGTTGTACCATACAAATTTCTGCTACCTCAATATTTTTCAACACCGTTACGACTAAGTACTTAAAATTGTGAACGAATTAAATCCATTTTGCATTGAAAAAAATCACATATTTAAAATTGTAAAACATTAAAAGTTAAAATGTTAAATTATAAAAAAAATTATGAACTTTGTATTTTTTTTATAGTTATATCCAGTTCTTTAAAAATTTGAGTTTAATTATATTTTCTTTAAGTTCTGTAACAAATTTCTCTTTGATAGACTGAATCTCACTTCGAGCATATGTGGTGATAACCTGGAAAAATATAAAAAATATTAAAAATAACATAGCATATACGGTAGATCTGATGTAGACAAAAATTGTCATATGCACAAAAATGATGCTTTTTTGCACAATTTAAAATCTAATTTGAAATTTTTTATACTTGAAACAGTCTATTTTATATGCATTTCTATAACAATCTTAAAGTATAGTTATTTAATATTGAGAATAAGTTCACAAAATCTGCAACTAAAGAATTTTAAATTGGACTTTGGATTGTGTAAAACGGTTCAAAGTGAGATGCAGTCCATCAAAATCAAGATTTATAATAAAATCTAAAATATATATAATTAAATTTAAATTTTTAAAAAATTAGATATAATTATAATAAAATGCGAAATTCATATATATATATTTAAAACTAACTGGTGGTGTTTTTTTTTTTCCTTGAAAGTCTTTTGAATTCTTTGAAAGGGTACCATTGGGAATGAAAATGACTGATTCACTTCAACATATGCATATCTCCATAAAAGGAAAGATTCTTTTTTAACTTTACACACGGAGGTTGATTTATTCAGTAAACAACAAGAGCACCACTCATTAATTTAATATTATAAGCATCTAAATTATATTAATTTATTTTAAAAAATATTTCATATTATAAATATCAATTGGTTCATTAATTAATTAACAATAATAATAAGTAATTACATATATCAATGTTAAAGCATTAATTAAATAATAAATAAAAAGAAGGAAGCAACAAAACTAATAAAGAAGACAGTTGACACGCATTCCAAAGTAAGGACAGCACAGGAGGAGGGTCCCCTACCAACAACCTTCCAAAAGTGTTGCATCCACGCCTGCTACTTCCCAGTCACGTGCCCTCACGCGTGTGGAAAACGCAAATTTCAGTGAAGATACAGTTCACTCGTGTGCAAACTTTTATTTCGGAAAAGATTTTATTGTATATTTAAATTTTTAATTTTAATATCACAGCCTTAGAGGGCTAACTTTCAGCAGAACTTGCTCTTTCTCGCCATCCATTTTTTTCGATATTCTTAATTTAAAATTATCTATTTATATTTTTTTTCAATTTATTTTTAAAATATATAATTATTTTATATAGATTAAAATTTTTATTTTATTTGTGTGATTTTTTTATGTTCTGTTACAATATTTTATTTTTCATCATTTTATTACATTGTTTTATTTATATATGGGCGATTTAGATGGATAAATCAGATTTGTTCAACTTTCAAACAAGTAAAGTCCAATGAAATGGAAAATTCTTTTTTTCTAGATTGTATGCTTATATACAAAATAAGAAGGCTAACAACTAAAATCAACAATGCGGTGCGAATCTAGATAACAACAAACATTAATATAAACGTTGTGTTTAGGGAAAAATTAACTTAAGACTATCTATGAAAGCAGCTCTCCTTCTTCTTGAAGACATGGAATTATGGCAGCCACTAACTGAGTTTCAGCCTTTAAATTCACTAATTTCACCTTAAACCAATAATGTCTATATAATTGTCAGTGTATTACAGAATTTGAGTCATATATATTTTATTCACTGTCAAATTATTAAATTTGTAGACTTTAAACTATTAATTTGAGTACTGTAAATTTTTTTATTGTTTTATTTTTTATGGTTTATAACATATTTATATCTATATTTCTACCAATATATTATTAGTTTGAAACAATAAAATTATTTAAAAAAAAAAGACCTTATAGCATATCTTCTTAATAGAACCGAAAGCAGTAGCCATAATAACAACGTATAAATATGGAATTTTTGCATAAATAGCAAAATGCGCCTAATTATTTACGGCACTTAATTTTTTTTAAATAGTAAAAGCGCTAATTTTAAAAAAAAATTTGTCAAAAACACTTATAAATATTATAAAAAATACTTCCACTCAATATTTACCTAAAATTTATCCAAAATTTACCAAAAAAATTAATGAAGTTGAATTTATCCAATATTTACTCAATGTTTACTTAACGTTTATCCAATATTTATGTAATATTTATTCAAAATTTACTTAAAAAATTAATAAAAGTTGAAACTATTCAAAATTTACTCAATATTTACTAGAAAATTAATGAAAGTTAAAATTATCCATTATTTATCCAAAATTTACTTTAAGTTTATCTAAAAATATAACTAAAGTTTACGAAAGTAAATAACTTTAATTAAGCTAATTAAATAATGATTAAAAATAAATAAATACATAAATAATAATAATAATAATAAATAGTGGCCATGCAAGTTAACGAAATTTTTAATAACAGTTTAAAAGATGGAAAATTGATACTTCTTTTTTCAAATTGAACAAAACTTTTGCTAAATAAAATTTTCTCATCTTTTCATTCTTCCTCTTGCAACCCAAAACCTACCAACTCTCATCCGATCCTTTCAATGCGGAGAAACTGAAAAAATTGCTAAAAATAAAAAAGATAGAAATAAAAAAAAATACCGACAAAAGTTAAAAAAAAAAAAATTGGTATTAAAGCACTAAACTATAACATCAAACTCGTATTCGGTAAAATAACTTATTTAAAAAGAATTAAATTATAATCTCTTTAAAAAAAACTACTAAAACTAGTATAAAAAAAAGCTAATGGCTTATTATTTTTCTTTTCTTTTATACCATTTACTTTTTTTTTATAAAATGACATGTTGTAATAACAATATAATTATTAAATTATTTAATATATATATAATAAAAAATATTAGATAATAAAGATAAACATATTTATTATATTGAGATAAAATATTAATATAATAATAATTATTAATAATATATATATATTATAATTCATTTGTATTATTATATAATATTTTTTATTAATATAAATATATTATTTTATGCCATTTTATATTTTCAGTTAATTTTATCCAATATTTTTAATTAAATTAGATAGATTATCAAACTATTAAATTTTGAAGATTAAACAGAGCCTAAATGAAAGATTCTATTTAAATATCCATTGAGCCCAACAATGAGGCCCAATCATCTTTTCAATTGTCCTTATATTTTGGGTTTCAAGTAGACTTGTAAGCGGTAATGTTTTCATTATTTGAAACTAATTTTAAATGTTTAAGTCAATTTAAACACAATTCTAATAACTTTATTTATTTATTTACAAGGGAGAAAAAAATCTAAAAAGAAAACAATAAGACTATTTAGGAACCAGTCTGGACTAAAGAACTTCCAGAATATTTTCTTGAATCAAATTAGGGCAGTCTAAAGGAGGTTCTTGTATCTCAGTAAACCCCCTGTCTATATTAAGAGTCTCTCATTAGAGAGCCAATCTGCCACAAAGTTAGCTTCAAATCACAAGAAAGAAATCAATTGAACCATCAGAAGGAGAAGTCGAGGAAAGCCAAGAGAAAACTGATTGAGAAAAAAAAATAAATGTTTCTTTTTTTTTTTAAGAGAATATAATACTCATTTACTATAGTGCAATACGTGAATTTTATAGGGTTTTATTTATAATCCAATGACCTTGTATAAGATTTTCAATTTTCAATTTGTTGCTAATGACGGTAACTATAGGACAGTCAATATATTCAAAACCCAATCTTCCTAAATGTTATCTCAAATGACATTTTTATTAAAGAAATAGGAGAATTCACTGTTAATCTTTTAAAATTTTTTTTCTAAGTATCAAAGGGGATTACGTATAATTTGATCTTCTTATTAGTCTTTATTTTCTTTATTTACCATGATCCGAATATTAGATAGACCCAATGGGTATCCCGAACGCCATTGGATAAAAGATTGTAAATTATTATTACCTTTGGAGATTTTAAGTTCTTACGGTAAATACATTTTTCAATTTGAATTAGGTCTTAAATTTCGATTTTCTTATTCTTCATTTGTTTTAAAAAATGTTATTTTGTGTGTTATTATTCTAGGCCTCAATTTTTATTTACTAGTCATGGAATGTATGTTTTTTAAAAAATTTTAAATTACTGCAAATAAGTATTAATGTGATTTAAAATTGTTTATTACGTAGTATTCAAGATTTCCTTTCTTTAGTTTAAAGAGTTTGAATGACAACTCTGTTTATTCAAATAGTATTATTAAATTAAAATTTATTGATTTGATTTTCTTCATAAAAAAAAGTGATGTGTACCAGTAATGTAATTGTTTTCTGTGTTCAAATTAAAACATCCAATAGAGAAATCTAGACAGAGAAAGAAAAAAATGCACTTAAATATCAATGAAAAAGAATAAATTTTTCTTACAATTTTATTTAAACTCGCTTGAGCAAAATTTTTACTTTTACTCAAGATACAAATCATTTTAAACTCTCACTCATTTTTTCCCCTTTTTTTATTTACTCTCTTACCTTCAATAATTTTTTTCCGCACCTCATTTTTTGAAGTGTATATTGCTCTGAATATGAATTTTTTTTTTTTTTTCCTGATTTTAACATTTTGGAAGATCACTTGGAGGTGGTAACAGTGACTGATTAGGGCCTTTCCCATTATCCACCAAAAATGCCATCTTCAGTCCCCATGTAGTGTGCACTTCTAGATGACAATGCATGAACCACACTCCTGAAAAAAAAAAAATGATTAAAAATTAATTCAATTACAATCTGTTTTGGAAATTTTTTTTAAGTAAATTCAGTATAACACGTTATCAGTAAGCTAATCTAAGGATATTTAGAATTGCTGTTAGTTGGACGTTCTAAAAGCAGAATTTGAATTTTTTTTATTTAATTTACTAAATTTTTTAATTTTTTATAAACTATTTTTTTCAAACATAATTTTGGAAAAAAATATCTATTTACCTGATGCTACCAAAATAATTTTTAAAACTAAAAAAAATATTAAAAATATAAAAATTTTTCCGAATAGGTTTTTTTTCCAAATATAATGCAGAACATGGCCTTAATCGTTTTATTTACATTTGTTAATATAAATACAATAATAACGGGGGAGACAGAATATATGTAAGAATTTCTATGTTATGTATGCAGAACAAAATACCTGGATTGTCAGCGAGGAATCTTATGGCGACCCATCCACCAGTTGGTACTCCAATTGTATTCCTCTCCACAGGGTCAACAAGATTGAAATTTTGAGGATCTGTTTTAGGATTGAAATTCCCTAATCCTCTACCAACAGCAAAGAAGTTGAATCCATGCAAGTGAACAGGATGGTTTTCAGCAGCTATGATTCCAGTATCTTGCATAACAAGTTCAACTGTGGAGTTGTATTTCAACCTAAAAACCTTAGTTCCCCTAACAGTCTGCAAATTAGTCGGTGAATTTCCAGTATAGTTGAAAGGATGAGGAGGATTAGCAGGAAAATCAGTAGCGAAAACCCCAGAAATGTTGAAGAAATGAGCTTGAAGAAGAGCAGTAGTTGGCATAACAAATGTGACATTGTTAATACTTGCAACAACCCTGGTTCCATTGCCAGCCTTGCAAGAAGGGCAAGGGTTGATGCCCAATCCGACGGTGAAGAAAAGGTGGTGGTCAATTTTTAAGGGGACATTAGCAGGGTATTTCTTTGAATTCAAGCTGCGTAGAGAATTGGTGAACTTGTTGGCGACAGAGGTGGCATTTTGGGGAGGTGGGTTGGTGAGGGTTGTAGGGGCGGAACCAAGTGTGCCGGAATAGTGAAGAGTGGCAGTTGCTGTCCGGTTGTCCACCGCCACTGGTGCATCCATAAACGGGGCGGCTGTAACCAAGTATTTGCCTGAATTTTTGTCAGCTGTGACAAGGACGTTAGTAGTTTGGCCAGGGGCTATCAGGACTGTGTCTGTTTTAAAGGGCTTTACATAGATAGCGTCAACTTCCACAACTGTAAGTTGGTGCCCTGCAATCTTGAAGAAGAGTTCTTCATTGAGTGCAGCATTGATCAGCCTTAGCATGTAGGTCTTCCCACTTTCTACTGGCAGCTTGAATTCTCCTGCAATAATTTTTTTCTTTTCAATTTCAATAAATACTCGCCTGGACTAGTCTGTTCTGAACGAGACAATCAGATAATTTTTAATTAATTACCCTGCGATGGACAATTCGGGACTGTGCCTGTATTTCCATTAATAGTGTGAGCATCAGACACATTTGGTGCTAATCCTGATTTCATAGCCTCATTGATCACAGCTTCAGTATCTGATTTCCACCATTCAGCTGAAATTCACAACAACAAATCAATCTAATCAGGCCCTGGAATATATTACTGTGACAAGCTAGCTAGTTAATTAGACAAAATTTTCAGCTCACCTAATACAGCAACGACTTCCTTATGGGGCTTCGGGAATGGGTAAGGAACACCACGCTTAGGCAAAATAACAATGGCACCATGAACAGTGGACCTTAGCCAGAGAATATGAGCATGCCATAGAAGAGTGCCTCTTTGTCCTGTGATGGTGAAATTGTAGACATAGTTTTGCCCTGGCCGAATAGGGCATTGTGTGATGTATGCTGGACCATCAGCCCACCCTGTTCGCATCTGTCTGACACCATGCCTGCAAATTAACAATTGTTTGTCGATTAATTAATTATCATAATTATGTTAAGATTAATATATAATATGAATCTTACCAGTGAAGGGATACATTATATTTGACTTTGTTGACGACCCTTACAAGAATTGTATCATCTTCTCTGGCGTAAAGAGTGGGTCCTGGGAACCGGCCATTAACAGTAACAATAGGCTTGCTTGAGCATAGCCTGGTGGTATTTTTCATCACCACCTGTATAAGTTAGCAACCAAAGTTAATTAACCTCGTGATTTTAATTACAGTCAAAAGGGTAAAAATATTTATGCATGTTCAGTTGCAATTTGGAACTAAGTAATCAATATGTTATCACAAGGGTACGTAAGAGTCTTTCCAATGCTTTACTTAATTTAAATTCACTCAAAAATTTACTTAAAACGCGTAAAAAATTCGAACGAATTAACATGGTAACTTTGAAAATTTCTAGAATCTTTTTTTGATCCGATTAATCTATTTTAATATATTTTTTCGAGCAATTCTAAACATACTTAAATTAACAAATTTAAATTAGAATGAACCGGATTTCATCGAAAATCCTTTTGCCTAGTAATTTTCTCTTCAATTTCCTTCTACTCTTTGCATTATTACTTTCTTTGAAAATGCATGTAAAAGATAATTTTTGTTATGCATACTTACATCAAACTTGTAGTGCCGAACCCTGCATTCAACCAAAGCTGGGAGAAAACACACAAAAAGAAAAAAAAAACGAGACCAAGATTCCATGATTACAACTCTTTTCTTTTTCTATATTTCCTTTCCTCACTCACTCACTGACAATCTCTATGTATGATATTGGATCTTGCTTTTCAGGCTTGTTAATTGCATCCATCTACGACTAGCTGCCTCAACTTTATAAAGGGAATAGGGCAATAGGAGAAATTGCTACCATGTCGTTTTTGCCTAATGTTTAGTTAGGTGAGTTAGTTGATTCTTGAAGTACAAGATTTTTCAGGCCTAATCTCACTGGATTTCTTACATGTTACATAAAGTCTTGTTTCTTATGCACCAATGCAAATGTAGATTTACAACTTAAACTATCAAAGTACTCCTCATTTTCCACTAATTGGAACCTTAATCTGGCATTTGGTGGGTTAGAATTTTGTGGTGGAAAACTTTATATTTTTAATTGGTACCTACTTTCTTTGTGTTTAATTTTGGAAGAATCCACTTTGTGCTGCTACAGTTTGCTAATTGAAATTAACATATCTCTTGTTTGGTTAGTGGGAAATTAAAATTAAAATTAGAGGAAAACAATGTTTTGGATTTGGTCAAGATAGAAATCATCAAGTAAATTACATCATATGTTAACTTGCTTTCAGTGAGTTGGACACTAGAGTTGTTTGTTTTCTTTTTATGATTAATAAAGAAATTCTGAGGTAGACTCATGTTATCCATAAACTAATTTAATGATTTATTAATATGTATACATATTGTATTCACATCAACTAATAAAAATAAATTAATTAAATGTATGTCAATAAATTATTAGATTAGTTTATGAATAATATGATAAGCAGAGTCTACCTAAAAATTTATTTGTTTAATGGGTAATAATCAAATTACCAGTTTTGAAAATTAAAGTTCCCTGTACTTTTTATTTATGGCAATCTTTCCTTTCCTTTTCTTTTGTTTTTATGTTAGCAATCAAAAGTTAGTTTTCTGGGAGGTGGAATGAGATAATAGAAGTCCATTTTTTCTTGATTAAAGATTTTGATTTTGAAATTTGTATAAGGACACCCTTAAAAATTTGTAAGAAAATATTTTATCTTTTAATGTATCTGCTAATACAAATTAGTCTGCAATTTTTGAGTTATAGAATACTGTATGGTTATTGTTAGATCCAACTTGAAGTACGTAACGACTATTTATTTTACTAATACTTGACAATAAAGAATATAATATATCTTACAAAAAAAAAAGAATATAATATATTTTTTATTGCAAAAAAAAATATAGTTGTCATTTTTTGATTTAATATCTTAAATGAAAAAAAAAATATAACATAGATTTGAAATTCATTTGCCTGTAATTTGTAAAGTTTTGAATTTAAATATAATATAATTCTAAATTAAGGAAACTATATTCATTATCCTTAATATATAAATATACAATAACTAATTATATTAATTATTTTTTTTTTGAAGATTTATATTAATTAGATATTACAAGTATTATTTGTGATATTTTGATAATTGTTTGTTATTTTTTGAGTCGAATAAAATTTGATCATATGATGTGAAAATTATATTCCGAGAAATTTTTAAGTAGACTGGATCTATTAGATAAAGTCAATTACATAATGATATATATTTAATTGTTTTATTTTGTTTTATTTTTATTTTTATATCAATCAATAAAAATAAAATAATTAAATGCATATCGTTATGTGATTGAATTAGTTTACGAATAATATAGTAGACCTGATCTACTTAATAATTTTTCTTACATTCTACCTTGGGAAAATGGGAATTTTTGATAATGTTGTTGAGTGTATTCACAGTCAAAACATACCCTACGTTCGGACAGTTAGTAAAAGGTGTATTGCTTCATGTTGTGGGGATGTGGATTTACCAAATTCTTTTTGGCAATTCGGACATTTAAATGTTATTTTTTTAATAAGAATTATATTTATAGATAACTATATATATAAATAAATTAAACATAGATTTACCGACGTTTGGTTGATTGAGATAATTTGGTGTCTCTTTCCTTTAAACAAAATATCAAGTTCAAATCTTGTGTATGTAGAAAATTTGTATTGGGAGAACTTTATCTTATAATAAGTTAATAGTTAGCTTGAATAAGATTAGTCAGGGCTTGTGTACTTTTGGATACTAGTTAATAATGCACCTTATAACAAAACATATCATAAATTATAACTAATTTTCTAATAGTATGAGTAAATGGACCGGCAAGTGAAATTAGTGGGTGTCACAAGTAACATTTTAAAATTTATTCTATCTTTGAAGGAAAAATTGATGGTGTGACCTAATTACAAATTTTTTACAAATATTTTGAATCAAAATTAACACCAAAATCACTAAAAACAGAACAACAAAAAGAGTGATAAATTAATTAGAGTTTTTTTTCAGTTATCTCTATTATTTAAATTCAACACCTCATAATTGTATAGAAAACATCGCAATATCTTTACATTAAAAAGTTAGAACTTATGAACTGGGTTAATAAGTTTATTTGGTAGGTTAGTTGTATAGAAAACATTTCAGTTCTTTATTTTCTAGGTTAGCTGGCTTTCCAAGAATTTCAAAGTGAAGCATGATTACAATCTTTAATGGGTTCTTTTGCAATACTAATTAATTGCCTTTTGGGTCTTCTTTATTGTCAAGAATTCCAACGTATCCTCAGTTTTCCATTCTTGAAAAATATAACAATGATTCAAATAACTTTTCATTTAAAACAATAATTAATACATTTAAGAAAGAAGATGATTGCTATAAATGCCTTTTTGTACACTTTCCATCATTAATTTCAGATAAAAAAAAATATGCTCTCTTTTTTATAAAACATTAATTTTTTTAAAAAATTAATAATATTTTATAAATAAAAAGACACTTATTTTTTTTATATTAGAAGTGTATGATACGGAAATATACGAGGAAGTGTTGTTAACATTTCTCAAATAAAGAAATAACAAATTGCAGTACTTGCATTGTAAACATTCTTAATTAATTCTTTAAAAATAAATAAATAATTTTTCCAAAATTGCAATCAAGTGGAGTTTTGGACTGTTCATAGGAAATGGGTATAGAGATGGAAATAAATTGGAATGCTTAGAGAGCAAGAGAATTAATTGTTGAGAAATTCCTTTCATATGTCAATATGTGTTGAGATAGTAACCCCAAATAAGATATTATGGTTTGTTTGAAAGCAAAGATTAAACCAACGGTGGGTAAGTAACAACTCATCCATTTAATTTATTTTAATTGACCTCTTATCAACCTTCTCTTTTTTTTTTTTCCTACTAATAATCCTTCTCTTCACATAAATGAGGTAATTAATCCTAATTTTAAAAAAATAAAAATAAAAATGGGGGCCATTTCACTTAAAGAGCTAACTGGGATTGAAAGGTAAAGTTTAGTTACCACATTATCTAAACTAAATGTGTTACTAATCAAAATTACATATCAAATTCACTTGATGATTGATGGAGATTGAAGGATACGAATAATTGATACGTCACATATCTACATAACTAAAACATCTTCATAAATCCTCTATTTGATGGACATAACTTAAGCCACATGGTAGATTTTGTTTCCTTTTCAATTGAGTTATGATTTTGTTTTAATTGAGTTAGTCCTAATTGATTTTTCTTTTCAAATTTTTATTATGTTGATTTAATTACATTTGCGGACGATTTTCATACCAATATAATGTTGGGATTTGACTTTTTAATTGTGGAAATTTAAGTTAGATTTAGATTAGGATAAGCCATTAGACATGGATAAGGAAAAATTATTAGATTTGGAAAATTATTCTTATTTCTGGTCTTGATATTTCTATTCTTGATAAATAACTTTTGGTGCGTATAAATATAGACAAGTTCAAGACATTAAAAATAGAAGCTAATAGAGCAAATACAAGAGCAATTTGAGAATTTACAAATTTAAGTTTTTACTTTGGTATATTGGGTTTCGAAAAATACCTTTGAAAGCTTTGGGATAAGAGTTATTTTTCTAACTTATGCGAGAGAGAGCATATAATAAATTGTGAATTTAATTAGACCAACTCAAGAGGATATAATATTATTGTATTGTGATGATTGGTTACTTTCAGTGGATATAGACAATTAAGGATCGAACCACATAAATCTTGTATATTCTCTTATTTTTCTTGGCTTTTACTTTTTTTATTATTATTTAACATGCTTATTGGTTAACTTTTTCCAACAAGTAATATCATGTTACAGGTTTCAATAAACATTCAACAAAGTTCCACAAAAGTGTTTAGCAAAATGGAGAATGAAAAGCTAGAAAAGATTAGCGATAAAAATTGAAAAAAACTCAAGGAAATGTGTGAAATATACCATCTAAAGGGCAGTACGGTGAAGAGCTCAAGTACTAGTTGGAACGAGTTGTCTGCATATATAGTTTCCAAAGGGTAGATGATTGTAAGTGGGTGAAATCTGAGAGCAGCGGTCATATGAAGAGATTGATGTCTTTTTTTAGAGTCGAGTAGCACTATCGACCGGTTTCAACTACATATGGTATATTGGCAGTATTTAGAATCAAGGAGCATGCATAAATCTAATTTGGATATGTGCAGTTTGAGAATTTAAGCCAATAAAATTAATGCAATTCAAAAGTTAAAGTGCAATGTTGGGATCTGACTTTTAAATTGTGGGAACTCAAATTGGACTTGAATTAGGATAAGTTATTAGATTTAGATAAGAAAAAATTATTAGATTTAGAAAATGATTCTTATTACTAGTCTTGGTAGATAACTTTTGGTACCTATAAATATAGGCAAGTTCAAGGCACTAAAAGAGAAAGTCAATTGAGTAAATAATATAGTAATTTAGAGATTTTCAAGTTTGAGTTTTTACTTTGGTATCTTAGACTTTGGAAAATATCATTATAAGTTTTGAGATAAAAATTATTTTTCTAATTTATATGAGAGAGAATATAATAAATTGTGGATTTGGATTCGATTAACTCAAGAAAATATAATTTTATTGTATTGTAATTATTTATTTATTTTATATAGTAAAGAATTGAGTACTTTCTATAGATGTAGACAATTAAGGATGAAATCATATAAATTTTGTATACTCTTATTATTTTTTTGGCTTAGAATTTTTTTAATTTACATACTTATTAGTTAATTTTTCCCAACATATAATGCAATATTGAGATGGTTAAATCCTTTATTCCGAGAATGAGATGACTTATTTCCCGATCCGTGTATTTCCGCACCAATAACTTTGATTTTGTTTCCTTTTATTTTGTTTTATTTTTTTGGTAAGGAGATTTTGTTTCCTTTTGCATACATCATTTTTCTTTTTTTTTATTTGTTTATTTTCAAATTCAAATATTTCTTCCAGAGAATTATATATATATATATATATATATATATGAAATAGTTTTTTCAATTGAATTCTTCACTCGTACCAAATGGAAAATTTAATTCATTATAGAAATGAATTTCAATTTTTTTAGGGGTATAGAAATGAAATGAATCCCATATTTTATACAAATAATAACACATCAAGATATTTATTTATAAATGAAATTCATTTGCAAATGAAAAAAAAAAATCTAATAATGGGAATTGAACCAAATAGAAAAGAAAGAGAGAAAAAAAAAAAAAAACCAATGTGTTACTTATATTTTGATACGTGACCAGATCATTTGTAGGCTTGGATCGGGCTTTATCCTAAAATTATGAAGCCCAAGCCTAGCTAGGTCTAAAAGGAAAAATTTTGGTAAAAAGACATCGGTAGCCCACATAAGTAGGGAAATTACACAAATATTAAGTTACTGATGCAAAGTTTGAGCCCGGCCTAAAAATAAATACCCCGTTCTGTATCGCAAATTATATCCTAGATTCCGGTCCAAAATGCGTTATAGATTAGGGTCCGATAGATACGAGTAGAAAAAACTGAAAATGACTACTTTTTCAACTTTTTTTTTTTTTAACTAACGAACATTTATCCTTTGTGATTTCACTATTTATCCATTGAAGTGACTTGTCGTTTTTTCATTACTTTATTTTTCTCTATTTCTCTCTTTTTTTTGTTTTTTCTAGTGTGATTTTATCTCGATTTGTTATTTTCCAGTGTAATTTGTTTCAATTTTTTGTTACGTTTTAAATTTTTTTGAAAATAATTCAATGAATTCATACATACAAATCAAAATAATATATATATATATTTATTTATTTATTTATTTATAAAATTAAATATACAAATAAATGAAATGAACCTATATTAATATAAAAAATAAATATTTATTAATAAACTAATAAACATTTATTTTATTCTTATTGAACCTATAGTTTATAACAAATAATTTTTTGTTCCATTAAATTAAATATACAAATAAACTAATAAATTTTTATTAATAACTAATAAATATTCACTTTATTTGTAATAAATCTTTCTCAATAAACTAATGAACTTTTGTTTTATTCGTAATAAACTTACAGTTTTATAATAAGTGAGCTTATCTCAATAAATTAATGAACTTTTTATTTCACTGCTAATAAACCTAGAGTTTAAAACAAAATGGATCTATAGTACTAAACTAATGAATCTTTATATATTCATAATGAATATTCAATTTATAACAAATGAGCTTTTTTTAATAAACTAATAAATATATCTGATGATGAATATTTATAAAATTGTCACTGTCTTTCACACATATAATGGACTCTTGGTCCATAATGCTACATGGGATAAATCCAGGATATAACAATTGGTTATTTATTATGTATTATAAGATTATGCTTTATATAAAATTTATATTCAAAATATTGAAAATTTATAGGGTTAGTCAAGTGTCATAGGGTTAAAACATTTTGTGGACAATTGGGTTTAACTCTTGCAGGCAACTGATAATTTTTTGGTATTTAATAATTAAACTAAATGTTCTTAGTACAGCAGCTGATATAATGAAAATTCGAAAAACAACTTCGAATTGAAGTTTGCCCACAATTTTTTGTTTGCATTTTTTTTTAAATTACAAAA
>CATIWF010035729.1:0-10059 GCA_949630135.1 Balakata baccata
ATAATAATAATAATAATAATAATAATAATAATAATAAAAGAAAATCAATTAATTCAAAACTTTTAATTGGAATAATATTTTAAGAATTTTATTATGTGATGGCTTAAAATAAAATAACAATACGGTATAGATACATCTAAGTCTAAGGAGACCACCATAAGAGAAGAACAAACTTAAAAAGAAACTACATTAAGAAAAAAAAGAGAGTAGTAGAAAGAGTCAATTTTATTTAAAAATCTGTGCATGCTTCTTGAGATTTTTTTTTTTAATTTTTAATTCATATATGGTTTGTTGCATTTGAATATTTACATGAATAAATATCTAACTGTTGATTAAATGATTTAAGATTTTGTTTGATTTAAAATATAGCGTAATTTGTATTTTTATTAAGAATTGAACTTGATAACTGTGATTAAAAAATAAAATTTTAATAATTATATGATAAAATGAAATTTATGGATAAAGTGATAAAAAGAAATAGATGTGGCAAATTAAATTAATAAGAAGTACGTATTATATCTGGTCTAAAACTAGTAGGTTAAACAAATTGGCTTGCCAATTTGGAAATAATTATGAGACGCGAACAACGTCGTGATATTAATATTTTTATAAGCACGAATACATCAAACTGCCTATATAATAGATGCATAGTGTCCATATAATATTATTACAAAGGCGTCGAGTTATTTAATGTTAGGCTACAATAGTAGTCGAGGCTGTAACAGCAGTCGTATTTATTATGTCTTTGTATCTCTGGTCTAAGGTATTATGGACGACAAGTGAATGTAAAATTAATTTAAGGTAACCTTTGAATAATTATTTACTATATAAATTTATAATTGTTTGTGCTAATAAAATTTTATATTGAATTAGTCATTTGTTCATAATTTTTTTATATGTTCATTTTGCCATGATTTATTATTTGATAAAATTTATTTTATGTATTTTAAATTATATTGCCAAAAAGCATGCACTACTAAGCGATATGCTTAGCGCATGAGTTTTCTTTTCTTACGTATAGATAAGAAGCTAGAGGGATAAAAGATTGTAGATAGTTTTGGAATCCAATGACCTAAAAACTCATTACACAATACATAGGCAAACCTAAGCCCAGTATTGGTTCTAAATCACATTTAAAACAAATTTCTACCTTGACTCACAACTAATCCTAAAATTGAATCAGCCTAAGAAGTAAAATCCCTAGGTAATCACCAATAGCAAGAACTAAGTGTTCATAACTCTAAGCATAATGAGTGCAGCTTGGAACTTGAACACAGGTTCGTCAAAACATCTGCTAGGTTAGAAGAAGTTGATATCATCTCAACAGATGCATCTCCAATTGCCACAACATCTCTTATGAAATGTAGCCTAATATCAATATGCTTTGTCCTTTCATGGTATACACTATTTTTCGCTTAGGTGAATAGCACTTTAAGAATCACAAAATACCTTGATGCCTTCTTGTAGAAAACCTAACTCATAGATTAGACCTTTAAGCTAAAGTGCCTCCTTGATAGCCTCAGTCAAAGTTATATACTCAGCCTCAGTGGTTGACAATGCAATAATATGTTGCAAACTTGACTTCCAACTAATAACATTTCCACCAAATCTAAAGCAATAACCAGTTAAAAATCTCCTCTTATCTAGATCAACTACAAAGTCAAAGTATCCTACTATAGAAAAATCATTAGATCCAAATGAACTATATACCAATCCTTCTGTTTCAGACCCTTTAAGATACCTTACAAGCCATTTGACTGCTAGCCAATGACGCTTATCTAGATTACTCATATATCGACTTACAAGACTTACTCCATATGCTATGTCTTGCTTGGTATAGACTATGGCATACATCATGTTACCCAACAAACTCTAATATGAAACCTTTTCCATATAACTTGTTTCTTCAGTAGTGAGTGGCTTGTTTTTGGCAATAAGCTTGAACTGAGCACCAATTAGTGTTGAAACAGCTTTCCATTTGTCCATGCCAAAGTTCTCAACAAATTTCTTTATATATTCCTTCTGAGTCAATAGCAGAATTCCCTTTTCTCTGTTCCTTTATATTTTCATGCCAAGAATCCTCTTAGCAACTCTAAGCTCCTTCATTTCAAATTCCCTTTTGATATTGCCTTTCAGTTCCTGAATTTCCTTCATGTTCCTGTAAGCAATAAGCATGTCATCAATATAGAGGAGTAAGAAAATGAAAATATTACCTAATGCTTGTATGGAGTAGACACAAAGGTCATAAGAGCTCCTTTTGAAATTCTGCCTCATTACAAAATCATCAAATCTCTTGTACCATTGTCTGGGAGATTACTTGAGACCATACAAAGACTTTTGTAGAAGACATACATAGTCTTCCTTCCCTTTTTATATGAAACCATCCAGCTCTACCATGTACAGCTCTTCTTCAAGGTTTCTATGAAAAATTATTATTTTTACATCCATCTACTCCAATTCCAGGTTCAACATTGCAGTGACTGCTAGGATTATCCTTATAGCCCATATGAATGCTTAACCACAGGAGAAAATATTTCATGGAAATCTACACCTTCAACTTGTGAGAATCCCTTGGCTATAACCCTAGCCTTGTATCTTTCCTTTTCAACTCCAGGGAAAGCGGGTTTCCTTTTAAAGATCCATTTACATCCTATGATCTTGTTTCCACCTGATCTTTTCATAAGCTTCAAGTACCATTTTTCTATAAGGAATTCATATCTTCAACTAATGGTGTTCATAAACTATCCAACCCGTCCAAACCGAACTAACTCGTAATCAAACTGCGATTTTGAAAATTTAATGGATTGGGTTGGTTCATATTTTTTTTCAATCTGCATTTTTTAGATTGGATTAAATTTTTTATATTTAAATACACAAACTGATCTGCAATCCATATATATATATATATTTGGAATCTAATTTTTTTATGATTTAGTAAATTAATTTAAGTGCAATCTATTATAAAATAATCTAATTTATAGTAAGTGTATCATAATTATATAATAAATCAATATATATAGTTATTTATTTTAATTATATTAAATGATTTTTTATTAAAATAATTGTAATAAATTGAACTATATACAATTTATATGTATCTAATTCAACTATATACAATTTTTTTTCCAATTTCTTATTAACCATTGAAACCTATTTTTAACCACATTAATTATTATTATTTTTCTATTAATTAAATTAATTCAAGAAAAAAATATATGTGGTTACTAATAAATTACACTATGAACCAGCTATAGTTAAACAATAATATGTACATCTAGTCATATAATAATTCGTATAAATAAACTAATTACAATATGAATACAATTACATATTATCACTAACAAGAATAATTTATAATTTGGTTAACATTTTTTTATCATAATATTAATGATAAATCTTGCAAAATTAGGGTTTATGGCTCTTGACATTAGTGAAAAATTATATGTCATAGATTTTGGATGCTACAATTCACCTAGACATGAATGGTTTTGGTAATACTATCAAAGAAAAAAAAATATAGAATATAATCAAAATAAGGCTAAGACTCAAATTTTCCTTCATCATCATCATCTTAATAAGGGATTAAAATATAATTATTTCATCTTGTTCTTTGAAACAATTTGAATATTTTGTTAATTGGATATGTACCTAAAGTGCACCAAAATATTTGGAATAATTTGAATATTTAAATAATTAAATATGTATATGAAGTACACAAAAAATGTAGTTGATTTATATCAACACTATCTGAAGGAGAAAATAAAGTATGTAAAAACAAACTTTGCATACCAAGATATGATTTGTTTTTGAATGATTGAGCAAGATACACTTATATATTTTGCATTTTTTAAATAAGATAATAAGAAGATTGATCAATGAGAATGTCAAAAAAAAAAAAATACAACATTCATATGATGAAAGAAAGTTTACAACAAATTTTTTATTTATTACTGCTTAAATACAATATTTTAATTTATCTGATTGTATTATTTTAAAATTATTATCTTTTTAAATTTATGTGATCAAATAGTATATTATATTTTTTTATAATTACTTATTGCATTTTTATTTGTTTTTTTTTAAGAAATATAGATATTTTTTACTCATTGAGAACTTTCAAGAACAATGTCGAAAATATATGTTTAGCAGACAGTACAACGACACATACTATATTGAGAAATAAAAAATATTTCTGGAATTTAACTATGATGAAAGCAAATAGTATTACAATATCAGGTTCAGCAAGTTTAATAGAAGGTCCCGAAAGAGCTCATATCATCTTAAATAATAGAATGAGATTCACGATTGATAATGATTTATTATCAACTAAATCAAAGAGTAATATGTTAAGTTTTAAAGATATACATCATAATGGGTACCATATTGAGACTTTTAATCACAATGGTGTAGAATATCTTTATATCATATCAATAGTCTCAAATGAAAAACAGATTTTGGAAAAGTTGCATGCTTTATCTTCTGGTTTGTATTACACCGGAATAAGTGCAATCGAAACACATGCAATAATAAACCAAAAGTTCATTGATAGAAATATTTTTACTATTTGGCATGACCAATTGAATCATTAGGATCAATTATGATACGTATAATAATTGAGAATTCAAATGGATATCCTTTAAAGAACTAGAAAATTTTTCAATTTAATGAATTCTCATGTGCTGCTTGTTATCAAGGCAAATTGATTATTCGACCTTCATTAGCAAAATTTTGATTAGAATCTCTTGTATTTTTGGAAAGAATTCAAAGTGATATATGTGGACCATTTAAATATTTTATGATAATGATATATGCATCTGTACAATGGTCACAAATGTGCTTATTATCAACTCGCAACCTGGTGTTTATGAGATTGCTTGCTCAAATAATTAAATTATGTGCACAATTTCTAAATTATTCAATCAAGTCTATACGTCTTGAAAATGCAAGCGAATTTACATCCCAAGATTTTATTGATTATTGTATGTCAGTTGATATAACTGTTGAAAGACCATTTGTCTATGTTCATACATAAAATTGTCTTGCAAAATCATTTATTAAACGCCTCCAATTAATAGCAAAATCATTACTCATGAGAACAAAACTCCTTATCTCGGCTTGGGGATATGCTATTTTACATGCAGCAGCACTAATATGTATTATACTAACATCATATCACAAGTTATCCCCAATACAATTGGCTTATAGTCAGGAGCCAAATATTTCTCATTTAAAAATTTTTGGATGTGCGATTTATGCTTCTATTGCTCCACCACAATGCACTAATATAGGACCTCAAAGAAGGTTGAGAATATATATTGAATTTGAATTTCCTTTTATCGTTAAGTATCTTGAACCATTGACTAGTAATTTATTTACAGCACGGTATGTAGATTGTCATTTTAATGAGACAATTTTTCCAATTTTAAGGGGAGAAACAAAGCAGCTGGATCATGAAATTATGTGGAATGCATCATCTTTAACACATTTAAATCCTCATACTAATAAATATGTGCAAGAAGTACAAAAAATAATACATTTATAAAATTTGGCAAATCAATTGCTTGATGCATTTACTGACCTTAAAAGAGTGACTAAATCACATATACCAGCTGCAAATGCTCCTGCTCGAATTGATGTCTCTATAGGACACTTGCTACAACTAATGAGTCCAAAGCACGCCTGAAGCATGGTAGACCAATTTGTTCCAAAAATAAAATTCCTAAAACAATAAAATGAGCTAGTCAATAAGATGACCTAATTGAGAAAGCAGAAACTCCTGAAGAGTCTAATGACATAACAACAAATAAATCTCCAAAAGAAATTCAAGCACCTGAAAATGATAATAATGAAGAGATTTCAATAAGTTATGTCATTACAAAAAAAATGGAACCGAGATAAAATAGTCATCAACGAAATCTTTACTTATTATGTAGCAATTGATGTTATGGAGGAAAATGAAGATCTAGAGCCAAAAATAATTGAAGAATGTCAAAGTAGATGTGATTGGCCAAAATGGAAAGACACAATATTGGCTGAATCAAATCACGTAATAAACATGAAGTTTTTAGGCCAATAGTTCAAACACCCGAAGGTGTAAAACCCATTAGATACAAAGAGGTATTTGTGTGAAAACGAAATGAAAATAATGAAGTTGTAAGATATAAAGCAAGACTTGTGGCACAAGGATTTTCACAAAGGTTTGGTATTTGATTATGAACAAATATATTCTCCTGTGATGGATGAGACAACTTTTCAATACCTTATAAGTCTTGCAGTACATGAAAGACTTGATATGTGTCCTATGGCTGTTGTTGCAGCCTATTTATATGGTAATCTTGATAATGATATCTATATAAAAATCCCTGAAGAATTTAAAATGCCTGAATTACAAAACACAAAATCTTAGGATGTTTATTTTATCAAGTTACAAAGATCATTATATGGCCTAAAACAATATGGACAAATGTGGTATAATCATCTGAGTAAATACTTATTGAAAGAATGATATAAAAATGATTATATATGCTCATGTGTTTTCATAAAGAAATCAAAATATGGATTTGCTATTATTGCGATATATATATATATATATGTTGATGATTTAAATATTATTGAAACTCCAGAAGAGCTTAGAAGGACAATTGATTATTTAAAGCATGAGTTTGAAATGAAAGATCTTGAAAAAATAAAATTTTGTCTTAGTTTACAAATCGAGCGTTTAGCTTATGGGATCTTAATGCATCAATCAGCTTACATAGAAAAGGTTTTTAAAAGATTTTATATGGATAAAACACATCCATTAAGTACACTAATGGTTGTAAGGTCACTTGATGTGAAAAATGATCATTTTCGACCTCGAGAGGATGGAGAAGAAATTCTTGGTCTTGAAATACCATATCTAAATGCAACTGGTGCATTACTATATCTAGCTAATATCATATGACCTGACACAATATTTTTGATAAATTTATTAACGAGATATAGTTGTTCTCCAACACGATGCAGGATTTTTATCTGACCCACATAACGCTCTATCTCAAACAGGTTATGTTTTTATAAGTGGTAAAACTGCTATTTTATGACGATCAATAAAATAAACTTTGACTGCTACATCTTCAAATCATGCTGAAATAATTGCAATTCACGAAGCAAGTAGGGAATGCATTTGGTTGACACAACACATTCGAGAAACAAGAGTTTATATATCAGCAAAAGAACTCCTAATGTTATATGAGGACAATGCAAAATGTATAGCACAGTTAAAAGGAGATTACATTAAAGGAGACCGAACAAAACATATTTCTTCTAAGTTCTTCATGCATAATTTTGATAAAAGTGGATAAATCAATATTCAACAAGTTCAATCAAGTGATAATGTGGCAGATTTATTTGTTATCAGTAGTGTATATGCTCTAGTGCATTGTATTCACTTCTTTTTATATATTAAATAATATAAGATAATAGACACATGTATACTTCACATTCATAATAAATAAAATATTTAAATTGTTGATTAAATTATGAATGTAGTAGTTATACTATACTATAAAATATACAACTCATTATTATCTACAGAAAATTTATTATCAAATTATTGATAATAATGAGATAAATATCTCTGGTAAAAGATAATCTTAAAAATATTCATAACCAGAAAAGAACAGTGAATTGAGTATTCGTTGAGCCTCTAGGTTATCACATGATTTATTTTGAAGAGAAATCTCATTCTCCATGATATAGTGATATCTAGATAAACCAGTGGGTTCTTAGAGAGTTAGGGGTACTGAACAGTGACGCTTGATAATAACTCAACAATTAGTGCTCGATGTCAATAATTATTATATTGGTCATAATTTATGAGTCCTTTATGACTCGAAATCCTTTGACTTGATGTGTCAAGACTGTTCTTTCATGGCTGGCTATGGAGGTGCTCTTGCCTTGTACTGGGCTATTTGTGCTTGATAATTCGGCTCATAGTCACCACAGTTAGTCATGTAGTGAGATATGAGATTACCAATAGTAAAATTCGTTACCCTAAAGCACCAAGGCAAGATCTAAATAGAGTTAATATTTTGGTTTTGATAAAATATATTCATGGCAAAGAGAAATATAACTTATTCGATGTAAGATCAATATTATTAGTTAGACTAATAATGGTAAGTCTTGTTTTAATAAGAACACAAATTATTACTCATTAGTATATTGACCAATAAGGTTTGACGTGTTATGACTCTAATCAATATCGGGATCATAACAAAAAGATTTAATATTATGATTTAAAGATAAACTAATATTCGAAATTTTATCGATAATTAAAAGAAGAATTTCAAAATGATACTTAATGTGTCTGTATATACTAGGAATTCAGAAATGATATATGATATAATATTAATAAGTTAATATTATATTTCTATTCCGATAAAATTATTGACCTTATAAATCACATCCAAATTAAATTATTTGGCTAGTCAATATTTATAATATAGGGATTAATTTAATTAAGAATTAAATTATAAATGATCACTTATATTATTTGAGTTAAAATTAATATTGGTTAATTTTAATTATTTCTCTTTATAATTTTAATTAAAATATTAATTAAAATCATCATAATTTAATTAAATTATTAATTAAATTAATCATAATGGTATATTAAAGTAATTATCATGATTAATATGGCATTACTTCTTCCATCTTACCTCTTCAGTATTTTGCCACATTGTATTAAGTATTTAATGCTTGTTGCCAACTTGCCTTGCAATTTTATCACTTGCCAAGCCATATGATTGGATAATATAAAATATATCTATTATTTGCATTAAACCACTTGTCAATTCATTTATTTGAATAAAAACAAACTTAAATGAAGATATAAGTGTGAAGGATGAAGGGTGGAGGTGAGAACGTGAGAAAGAGAAAGAAGGAAGAAGAAAAAAAGGAAAAGAAGGAAGAAGAGAGAAAGAAAGTAAGAAAGAAGAGAATAAGAAAAATTCCTCTTGTTCTTGAGAAGAAAAATAGAGGAAAATAATATTTAATGATCATACATCTTTGACTAGCAAATGAGTCATAAAAAACAATTTAAGTTTTTAGTCTTTTTACTTAATTTGTATTTTTTATGTATTCAGTTTAAAAAGGTTTGTTCTAACATTTTATAATTTTTCCATTTTATTCTAAAAATTATGGGATGATCTTGACAAATAGATATTATCCATAAAAGTTACAAAATATGACTTATAAAAATTATGGACAAATACTTAAAGTTAACATGTAAAGTGTATTTGTATGTCATATAATATTTGATTGTATATTTTGGTAAAATTAAAAAATTTTAAAATATCTAATTTTGACCAATACCTAAAGCTCCCCTCAATTCAAAAATCGCTTCCGCTTTCAACATTATTCACAAAAGCTTTACCTACTGTAACATTTGAAAGGTTGGTGCGGGACATTGGAATGCATCGACTTAGAAACTTGAAGTAATATTTTTATGAGGGAGAGAAAATACATGTTGTACTCTTTTCCTTGACTAAGATTTTGAACCACTGGATTTTCCTAACAAGGTTTTTAATGAGACAATTTCATATGCATATTATACAAGAAATATACTCTTTTTTCTTTACTAAGTTTTTCTTTCTCTACAATATGGAGATCATATGTTGTTGAGTTTGATCTCTTTCTTCCCTTTTTCTTCTTCTTCTCAAGTGATAGAGAGTGTGACTAATATTTAATTCGCTGTAAGTAGGTGTTGTGTGTTCAATAACTACTTTAAATTTGTTGTATCCTAGGAGACAAACGCCAGTTATTCTAAACACCGATGGTATGAGGTGAATTCATCTTAAGGAAACTGTGTGTAACACAAGTCTCCTCCCGTGTCAGGCACGTTTGGAATTTCATTTTCGGATGTTTCAAAGATTATTGAGCCTTTAAAGGAAATTAATCACAATTAATCCAATGTCTTCTCCATTTGCTATAAATAGGAGCTTTTGGCTTGTGTTGTAGAGAGATTTTTTTTTGAAGTTGTTGAATTTGATCTTTTTCTTCCATTTTTCTTCTTCTTCT
>CATIWF010035742.1:0-12403 GCA_949630135.1 Balakata baccata
AAAAGCACTTAACAGAAAGCATACAAACAAACCTTCACGTTTTTTCAGCGATCTACCTCTCTGTTAATCATTTTTATTATTTGCAAGATCACTTTTTGGTTTGTCTTTTTATTTGCAATTGTTGGACGGAAATGGGAATAGTTATTTTCATTCAATGTTTAATTTTCCAAAATATTTGGTAAAAAAAATTCAAAAATATTTATACAGTTATTTGTCAATAGAATCACTCTTGTTTTCTCGCCGTCGTTTTCATTGTTTAACCACCTAAAGAGAGAGAACACTAAACAAGCATTTGAATATGGGATATGTGGAGGAATTGTTTAAAGAGTTTGTAGTGCATCCACCGGGCACGTTCTATCTTTCTTTGTGTCATCTTTTTTTTTTTTAATTTCCTTAATTGCGTTTATAAATTGCATATACATATATATTTGCACTTGTGTGATTTGTGACGTATGGGATGTTTGTGCCTTAAATCTGGTTCAGTGTGGCAATTGCATTTGCTATTGGAGGTGCTACGTGAAATTTTGTGCGAGGGATGGCTAAATTATTGTATAGTCCACGAACTACTATTCATTTTAAATATGTCTATAAAAAAAATCTGGTTCAGTGTACAACAAAAAAACTCATAATGGATATTACACGGCCAAAAAAAATCTGGTTCACTGTATAATAAAAAGCTCATAATGGATATTACACGATTATCATTCCCACAAAGCAAAGCAACCCATGCTTTTTTGTTACACAAACTAAAAAAATTTGACCCAAAAAAGTAACAAGATCTCATTTTCTTGATTTCTTTCTTCTTTCTCTTCTTGTCATTTCGCATTCTTCTCTCGCTTTGTTGATCAAGTATTTATTGAGACACTTAAAATCTTTTGATGTGTCTTCCAAATATTTGATGAGAGCACAAGGTAAGCTATACACCTTCTTTTTGGGTTTAATCTTTGCTTATCATGTGTTGATTGTGGATATTGAATTTTAGGGTAAATGACCCCAAAATGATTTTGGGTTCTTGTTGTTTGCTAGCAGTATATATGTACAGTTTATTGCCTGATACGCATATGCAATGATTTACAGTAGATTTGGAGTTAGAAAATTCCAGACAATTAATTGATATCATGTCAAGCCCCTAAGAATGTGGTAAGGACCCTATAAAAGATTTTGGGTCAACTTTCTCTTTGGATGTTCATAGATGAGTGCTTGGGAGTTGCCGGCTACGTGTTTGTCATTATTTAGTTAGTCTTCAGTATTATTTACTCTTTTACACGATGATATTCTATATTTTTGTTATTCAAGATGATTTGGCCATTTTGTGACTTTAAAGTTGTCAAGTTGAGGCCAAATCAGTTGGTGCCGAAATTCTTTATTGGAAAACCGAAAAAGAACGTAGTTTTTTTGTTTCCCTGTTATGTCTTTAATTTCAAAGAGTCATGCTTCAGTCAATGTGGCGACCAATTTAATTTCTTATGATTTTACATTGTATATAAAATGATGTTATGTTTTACTTGTGACAGCTTGTTATCGTGCTATTTTCACAGTGATTGTTATCAATATTCCAGTTGTGAGCTCACTCCAGGTATTTCTGTGCATCTTGGTTATCGACTTATTGCTTCATGCTGTTCCTGGAAATATTTATTTAGCCAAACTTTCAATCCAGATAAGAGTCAGTTTGATTTTGTGATTATGACCTTATAGATATGCAATTGTTTTGACGAGATCACAAGTAACATTTAAGCACATGGGGTGCCTAGCATCCACGCAGAGAGGTTCTGGTGGAAACAGAAGGTGGTCGAGAAATATTGGAGAAGTTGCTGTGTTTGTTCCTGGCATAAGGATTCCTAAACCTGTTGACTTCACTCAGCCATTAGGCGATGATTTATCCAGGAATTTGGTTGAACGACTGTCCGCGCTTAGAACACGTATTGTAGTTATGGCTGGTCAAGAAGCACCAATGGCTACAAAACCCAGAAGAACAGCAACTCAACATGGTATTATTAGGAATTGCTGAGATGCTTGATGTTTATATTCTGAATAATATAGATTGATTTGTTTATGCAGGAGGATCAACATTGGCTGATCTTCAGCAGGCTCTCGAAGATTACCTGCCTGTCCTGTTGGGGCTAGCTGAAAATGGTATGTACATAAAGGTTTATTATGCAACTTTTGGAACATCAACTATAAGCTTGATCTTTCAATATTTCTGTAAGCATTGTTGGTCAAGAGGCTTATTTGGTTGTCAAGAAAAGGATGCAAGAAAGAAAGAAAATTATCCAAACTCGGTATCTGTGTTTTTTTGCTTCTTAAATAAAAATGTACATTTTGAATAACTCAGCCAGCCTACATAATTGATTTATGCTCAAATTAATGAAGATTTTTTCCTCTCAGATCCTAATACTGGTTAAAAGAATTAAAAATGCAAACTGTATATTTTTAAAAATCTCTGCATCTTAGCACAAAGCAGAACCTTGACACAAAGCTCAGTAATCAATTTTTTCTATCCTTCTTTCCTTGTTGGAATAAGTTATTTATCTTTTCTATTACATTTTCAAGGAAATCAGATGAAGCATGAATTACATTTCTCTTGGCTGAATCAGGAGGACACTGTAGAGGTGAGGTTTTCATGGCAGAATTTAATTAATTTTCTGATGCCATACTAGCATGTGTAATTTTCTTATTTACATTAATTAGTCATATATGATCTAGATTATTATCTTTACAGGAGACCACAATGTCAAGCTCTTGGTATGAGGTACTATCAGTTTTGCACTTGATGGCTGTGTTATCGTTATCACAGGCCAATTTACTGCTGCTTCCTATAACTTCTAATGATGGTCATCCGTCAAAATTATCAGAAGGTAAGATTAAGCAATAACTACATTGTATCTTCCCGTTTTGAATAGTATTTCCTGCTAGAAATGGAAAGAGAAGTGAGGATGACACCATTCTGTTTTGAGAACAGGTGTTCCGGTTTTTAGTCAACACATACTATGAAGCAATATTTCTGTATAAGTGAATAGATTGTTAAAGATGAACTTGTTCATTTTGCTACAATGGCTACCTCACTATTAGATATAGTGGAGCATTTTTTTGGTGAGTAGTGTGTAATTGATATTTGACGATTATGCAGATATGTGCAGAGTTCCTGTGCTCTTTTCATGACTAAAGCCCTACACCTTCCATTAAGGACAAAAAGAGTGATAAAAAAATCTGATATATGGAGTATTAAGGTCTTTATGTGGGCATTTTCTAAGTAGTACTTGCACCTAATAAGATTTACTTTCTGCTTACATTCTGTTACAAGATTTTTGTTCCACTGATGACACAGATGATCACTTTTCAGTCCTGTTAGATAGTATTTTATTATCATAAATCTCCCTTTTAGTCAGAGGGAAGATAGGTTCAAGAAATTTTATTACAATCAAGCTCCATTTGTACGATTGTATTGATCAATATTTACTTTATTCATGTAAAATGTACTGTATTACAAATTTATGATCCTTTCTCTCGTTCTGCTGCTTCATATGTCCATGCATTTCTTGAATTGTATTGCACTTACCAAAGCCTACTCGAGCTGTTTCTTTCCTTGATTGATTGATTGGTAGTTTATTAGAATTTATTTTCATGGTTCTCACATTACATTTTGTTTTACTTACATATCAGAAAGAAGACGATCATGTATCGATATTCTCTTGAAGGCAGCAGGATATTTAAATTTCTGTATCCATCATGTTCTCCCACAATTTCCTCCTGAACACAGGTTCACCAAACAAATTTTTGTTTCAAAGTTGATGCCTGATTTAGGTTGTTCTTCGAGAGATTTTCTTGCTTCTGATGATCAAATTGACTTCTGAGACTTTTGTTACTTTAGGAAAGATTTACCACTAGACCTGACAGAGAGAGTGCTTCAAGGTCTTTGCCTGCAAGCACTAGGCCAGGTAATAGCTCGATGAAAGAAAACTTGCCATTTGATCTCTATATGCATGCCTTTTCCACTGATTTTTTTTTTCTCTCTCCTTATTCTTTTCCTTTTTCCATAACTTGCTTTCTTGTACTGCCGTTACATGCATCAGCTGATGGTTTCATATTTCAATCATATTAGTTATGCTGGATTTAGGTAAGCATGTACATGTGTATATAGTTTTATGTCCAAATTTTATTTGTAAAGGAAGTTTGAAGTTGGAGTAGGACACAAATTAAACAGCTTAAGGGGTAGTTTGAGATTGTTGTTAAGTATCTCAAAAGCAAGTTTTGAATTTTTTTATTTAATTGACTATTTCTTAATTTTTTATAACTACTTTTTTCAAATATGCTTATAGAAAAAGCATATATTTATCTGCTTTTACCCAAAAACAGTTTTTAAAACTCAAAAAAGTTAAAAATACAAAATTTTTTCTGAAAAGCGCTTTTTTCAAATACAATGCCAAACGGACCCTAACTATTTCAAAAAATCTAATAAACCTAAATTAAGGTTTCATTTGCTCTTTTCCTGATGATAGAGAGGTACATTAGACGGTTGCAGAAAGCTACCGTAACTAAAAAGTACAATAGGCAATGAATATCATATAAAGGGATTAAAATAGAAGTAGAGAGAACAAGGACAATGAAGGAAGGGGTTAAAAAAGAAAGTAGAAGGAACTAAGAAGATAAAGGATCACATAAAGAGAAGATTAAAGGATAAAGCTTGAGTGAAGAACTTATTAACTTCAGAAGATCAAGGGAACTTGATGAGCGTCAAGTTTATCTGTTGAGATTTTGCTATGCCCGCTTTTAATCAGTGCCTTTCCATCTCTTATTTCTATGATCATGAGCCAATATGTTATACAGATTGCATATATCATGGTGCAAAACTAGGTATTGATGCATGAATGGTTTACTGTAAAGTAAATACTTAATTCGGGTTTGTTTAATTTAAATGCCTAAACGATTTTATCACTTTTTTGTCACAACGTGCAACCCATTCAAGACTGAGCTTAAACATCATTAGCAAACATGGCACCTTGGAATAGGTGAATGTGTTAAAATCTGCAAATTTTTCATGCGATGGACTAGCTTATTTCTCCCTCCTTAGTAGCTTAAATTCTGTTTAAATTTATACATTTATTTTTTTCTTTTCTTTCACCTTCTAACTTTTCCCCATTTGACATAGGTTGTTGATATTCAGCTTGGAATGGCCATAGATAGTGTCAAGGCCACATTGGCTGTCAAGAGAAGGCTTGCATGTGAGATGGTAAAGTACTGGCATCAGGTACAGCTTCTTTATTTATATATATGTAATACAACTTGACCAATTGAGCCAAAGATGAGCCGCAGCACTGGATAATGTGCTATATTATGCTCTCATATAATTTATTTATATCATCCAGTTGCTATTGCTTTGTAATTTGAACAGCCTTTATGGATATCCTTTAAATTGTTTTTCAATTCTTTCTATATGCTTTGTAGGCTCAAGAGAACATTTTAGATCTTCCACTAGCAAATGGATGGGGAGAGAAGCATAAACTTTTTATTCGGTGGAAATATGCTGAAGCTAAGGTACACCATGTTGGTGAAGAACATAAATAAGATAGATTGAACAGAAGGGAAAAAGCCAATAATTTTGTTGAGCATAAATATCACTTGTTCATACAGCAAAGTAGACAACCAAAATGCAGAAAAATCAGCTGAATATCTGCTAAATAACAGCATAATCTAATCTTACTATAAAGTAGCATAAAATCAAATCATATCCTAACTTATTCTTAACTATTTCAGCAATTAACTTATTATTCAGAAACAACATCTGAGGCACAAATCTAACACTCCTTGCATCAGTTGCTGTTTTTTTTTTTTTTGAATGACTTAGTTATAGATATATGATTTTTATGGTTCATGATTACAAGGCATAAGCATGACATATTTTTGTTGTAATAAGCATAGGTATGGTTATAGGGAATAAGTACATGACGTAGATTTTGTTGTCATAGGCATAAATACAGACATATTTTTGTTGTTGCATGGACATGGACATAGTTTTTGTGTTCTCATTGCATGGACATGACTTTGAGTAGAGTTAAAATAACTTTTCCTCCTCCTGTTGACTATTTACTGTTGTTTTGGTTTCGGTTTGTTGTTTGGTTTTTCATCTGTGCAATGGTTGGATTGTTTGGCAAAGGAGAAACTTCTTAGAAATCTGCTACAACTTCCCATAAATTATTAGAGCATCAAGATAGGCTTCCATTTCAACAGCCTACATTTGATAAGTTGTGCCATTAAATACTGGTGGTGGAATAGACGTGAAAGAAGAGGTTTCAAATTCCATATTGGCTTGGTTTAAGGTTTTTGTGTTTGTATAGAGTAGAAGAAGGTTGTTATGGTGTTTGTATGTGTTTTGAGGTTTTAAATCTCACATAATTCCTTAAGATTTTAAGCTCCGATACCATTTTGTTGGTGGTAGAACATAAATAAGATAGGATAGAAGGGAAATAGCTGATAATTTTATTGAGCTTAAATATCACTTAATTATACAGCAAAGCAGACAGCTAAAATGCAGAAAAATCAGCAGAATATTTGCTAAATAACAACATAATCTAATCTTACTATAAAGTAACATAAATAAAATCATATCCTATTTCAGCAATTAACTTATTATTCAAAAGTAGCATTTGAGGCACAAATCTAATACACCATCTTTACTTAATTTTTCTCATTCTAGGACTTTCTATACTATTGTTTCTACGTCAATAGCCTCTTCACATTTGTTTAGTATCCCATATTGAACATGCGACTTCCAATTATATGGGTCACAAGCACCATAATTGTAAGGATGTTGTATTTGTATTGCTCTTCTGTATGCCAGCTTGAATCATGGAAGGCCATGTTGAACGGTAACATGTTAAGGATATAGGTTAAATTTATGCATTTCCCTGATTCTAATGGAGAAAATCCACTTCCTTAATGTCTACATTTTTAATGTCGAGAACTAACATGGAACAATTTTAAAAATTAGGCAGCTGCATACTATTATCATGGTTCAATCCTTGATGAGGGGAACATAGAGAGATCTAAAGAAACGGCTGTAGCTGCTCAGCAAGCCGCAGAAGTATTTTCTATAGAAAGTAAGAAGGCTTGTGAGTGCTTCCATGTGACCCCTCCTTTGTCAAGGTAATTGACTAGAGACCTCTCTCTATGTAGGAATTTATTTATTTATTTATTTTTTATCTCACTGATTCATAATTTTTTGTCAAGCTTATGCCATCTAGTGTATGGAAAAGGCTTCAATAAATTTGGGAGTGTTCCACTGTGATTATATTTTACTTTAAATTCGTTCCAGAAATCTAACTCTTTGGGGAACTAGCAAGTTTCTCTCAAACAAGATACCTAGAGATAAATTGAGCAAGACGCGAAGTCATGAAGATCAGCTCAATCATGAAATGTAAGGCAACAACGCTTTCTCATCTCCTAAAATGCATATATGGATGTTAGCACCACACTGAACAGCAAACTGAATCGATTTATACCTAAAGATAATCGAATCATCACTTAATCGATCTTTGGATACAGGATACTAGGAACTGCTCCAGCATTGCCAGATTTTGCTTTGTCCTTGAAACCTGATGAATACCAGCTTCCGACTCTGGATGCCTCTTGGATAGGTCACCCACAGAGTCCAAATTCACTTGCCACCAAGTAATGCTCCAATAACATTAGAATATGTCATGCATCACCAGAACACAAACAGTGATTTATTATACTTGTTTTTTTTTTTTTTTTTGGTTTCTTAGTCATGTATTTTGTTTAAATTTGTCCTGTTTTAACGCCTACAAAGATGGACATTTTCTTAAGTTCTACAATTTCCTTTTGATATTCGGAGACTGTAATTTTCCTCCAAATTGCCTTCGCCTTTTTCTTTTCATCATGCAGGGGACTTGCTATGAAATTACTCTCCAATGGAACTAAATATACTGTGTTCTTGTTGTGTGGAAATGATATTAGAAATGAGTAACAAAAAAGAAAAAATACATTGTAGCATTTTGATATTATCTCATGCCAGGCTGACGGCATAAAAACAAGCCTTTCCCGCTCACGAAGTCTTAACAAGAACTCGAGTACGCTTCAAATACCGTGGCAACTAAATGTGGATGTCAACGTTGAACCCCTGTAGAATGACCGCATCAATGTCATTCCTAGTAAGAGTTGAGAATATTCAACAAGTCATTTGGTATAGAATTCTCTAAATGATAAGAGTTGTTTATAAAACATAATTGGAGTGAAGTTTTTCAAACTGTTTGAATGTACCTGACATTTTAATAATGTCATAATGCGTCACTTTCAATTCTAATAACTACCATGCAAAGGTGCTTTACATGAAGCACAATCACATCATTTTATCCAAAGCAAAAAGGAATATCAATTGAACCTTCAGTTAACATTCCACATCTCACAATGACTCCCTTCAGCCGATGTTTTGAACCAAAAGGCCTTTGCAATTGTTCAAATTTACTATTTTGCCCTCTACTCTCTTTTGGATTCCATTTTGCCACATGTAATTGATTTTTGATTCATATTGTCTTTTATAAAGTTTGTAAAAAAGTGCATGCAGTCCATTGATACTAACATGGCACCATTGACGAACTCAAACATTTTCCCTTATCATGCCAGCATTAGAAAACCTCATGCACGTTCTTATAAACTTTACAAAAAATAATATGAACCAAAAATCAATTGCAGATGACAAAATGAGCCAAAAAAAGTAAAGGCAAAATGACAAATTTAGACAATTGCAAGGGCCGGATATGCCTTAAGCCAAACCAAATTTACTACATTAGATGCCACTACTATTGTTAGTCCAGATGGGAAATAAATAACTTGGATCATTACGAGCCAAATGATCGTCAATTCAGGCCAGAGCCAAGGTCAGGAATCATATTTAGAACTTTCAACAGAAAAGTGTAAGTAAATGCATCTTCTTGCAGTCTCTCAAATCTGCAAGCAACAACAGATGGCATTGTAATCGATTAATTAACATGCAAAGCTACGAAGCAAAAGATGGTAAAACACTCTTCATAAATTCTGCGAGGTTTATTTGAATAATAAACCAGTAGCTGCAGCATGAAGTTGGGATTAATTTTACCGAAAGTTATTATACTTTTGATAACTTGTGCAAAAAATAACTTTTTTAATTTTTTTCCCATAAATTCACTCAACTTTGTTTTTTCCCCATAAAAATCACTTTAGGCAATTTTTTTACTGAATTGCTGACGTGGACAACGACATAGCACTACAATTCTTTGAATTTGCTGATATGACATCTATGTGGATAATGACGTGACATTACATGTCAGAATTCTGGTGCCATTTTATCAACAATTTAATGCCATAAGTGATTTTTATGGGGAAAAAATTAAAAAAGTTGTTTTTGTGCAAATTATCAAAAGTATAATGACCATTGGTGAAATTAATCCCATGAAATTGCAACCAACATTAACATGCATTGCTTGAGGTCAAAGAGCAAGAACATCAATTAATCATAATAGATGTGGAGCAATGCATCAATAAGTGGATTAATTGAACATGTTCCAAGGCAGTAAGGCACACAGATTTAAAGAAAGGGCATCATTAAATATTAAAAAATGAACACTTAGAAATATCAATCCTCAAACATAGAACAGCAGGGGGTAACTATTACTATATTTAAAGACTAGTCACCTTTAGAAGCTGCACATTGTTTTCCTTACCACTGCTTGTTTTGTTCTTGCAATTTCAAACACTTCTGAAAAGCAACACTCTACATGCTACATTATTCTATGACAGTTATCAGGAAATGCAACAGCTAATATGCCTTGGCCATCAGAACAGGAAAAAGAGAATGCATAACTCGAGGATCTATCATAGTTACAAGAACAGGAAAAAGAAAATGCATTGCCTTATTCATATAAAAAAGAGAGAATTTACCTTCCTGACTTCGAAAAATGCCCAGCACCAAGTTCACATTTGAACAAGAGCACATTATCATCAATTTTCACGTCCCTGAGCTTTGCCACAAACTTTGCAGGTTCTGAATACATAACTCGAGGATCTGCCATAGTTTACCCCTTATTAGAAGGTTTTTGGATTTACAACATAAAATAGTGGTAGGTGTCTCGGTGCTTGGCATTGTGCATAAAACTACAATGAAAGACGGAGAAAAGCTGAGCAATAAAGAAGAATTTGACAGAAATTATTCTGCACCATAACCAGGTTCTGGTCTTTCTTTCCATTGCGGCAAATCATTAAGGGCCCAAAAATAGAAAGTACAATAAGCAATATACCATGTGTGCAACCAGATGGTTTCAACAATTAACGAGTGCACATTAATACAGGTTTCTTGGAAGGTTAGAAAAATATTTAATGAAAGAGCAAGTTATCATTAGGAAATACAATGTTTAAAATGTATGCATCAGAACCTAATATTTAACCCCAAATGACATTCCATAAGTGGCATAGCTCCTTACTGATAAAGATGTCAAACAGAGCCCACCAAAACCACCTAGCCAACAAAGGATGCAAAATGCAGGTGATGGGGATAAGTTCACAAGCCACTACTTTAAAGTTCTTTCAAATCCATAAACCAGTTAAAGCGAGAAATTATTGAAGAGAATTGCATAAAAATCCCCACAAGCTGTGGAAAGTCTGGCACACTGGATTAATTACTTGTTAGAAGCAATGAGCTTACCTTCTCCCCACTTTGGTTGGAACAATGACAATCAATAGGAAATATCCAGATTTGGGTGTCATGATCCACTTCTCAATTCAAAAGTTCTGTTTTTGTCAGAATTCTAATTGGATTAGAATTAGTTAGTTCAAATTGATTATATTCTTGAAGTTTTGTTTGATTAGAATTTATTAGTTTTCTGAATTCTATTTTCATTAGGATGTAAGCCTATTTAAAAGGTTATTTATGATTGAATTTAATGAGGAATTTAGTGATTTAGTGTGAGAGAACCGTTTCTTCACAAAACTTTCCTTCTCTGTTTTTTTGTTCTCTTACCTCTTTTGTAATAGTGGCATCCGAGCACTAATTAGTTATGAGACCTGTGTGAGTTTGAGAGAGAATCAGAATTCTCCAACTTGTTTGAATTTAAGAAAAAATCATAATTCTTCGAACATGGCAGCAAGTGGCATTCCATTGTTAGACCCTGTAGGTTTTAGAAGAAAAATAATTCTGCCTTATATTTCTTTATAAACAATTACATATAAATAGTAAGAAATTAGGAAATCCCTCAGATTAGCTGATTTCTATACTAAAAAGGGAATATTAGATTATTTCCTAAAAAATAGAAAATGAAATTACATTCTTTCCTAAAAATTAAAAAGGAAATATTATATTTTTTCCTAAAAATCTGACACCCCTCAAGTTGATGCATTGATGTCGATCATGCCCAACTTGTTTACAAACAACTCAAAATTAGTTCTAAAAAGTCCATTGGTGAAGATATCGGCTATTTGTTGTGTAGAAGATGCCAAAGGCATGCAAACAGCACCTCTATCAATCTTTTCCTTTATGAAATGTCTGTCAATCTCCACATGCTTGGTGTGATCATGTTGGACTGGATTTTGAGCAATAATAATGACAGCTTTATTATCACAATATAGCTTCATTGGCATATGAATCGATATCCGTAATTCTTCAAGAATTTTCCTTAACCAAAACATTTCACAAACTCCATCAGTCATAGCCCTATATTCAGCCTCAACACTGCTTCTTGCTACGACATTTTGTTTCTTACTTCACCATGTGACCAAATTTCCCCAAACATAAATACAATATCCTGAAGTGGATCTTCTATCAATCATCGAACCTGCCCAATCTACATCAGTATATGCTTCTATATTTTGTTGTGTATTCTTCTGGAACAATAACCTTTTGCCTAGTGTACCTTTTAAGTATCTAAGAATCTGATAGGTTGTCTCAAGGTGTTTTTGGTAGGGTGAATGCATAAACTGACTTACCAAGCTCACAACAAAAGCAATGTCTGGTCTCCCATATTGTGAATGTTTGAAAAACATTGTATGATCACCTTGCCCTTGAGAATACTCTTGATTTTTAACGAACTAAGTAAATTTTTCAAACCAAACTCTGGATGACTGTTTCAACCCGTATAAAGACTTCTTCGGTTTACACACCTTTGTACCAAAATTCTCACCAAATCCAAGGGGTGCATCCATGTACACTTCTTCCTCCAAATCTCTATTGAGAAAGCATTTTTTACATCCAATTGATGCAGAGACCAGTCAAAATTAGCTGCAAGAGACAAGAGAACTCCTATAGAGTTTAGCTTAGCAACTGGGGCAAATGTCTCCAAGTAGTCAATGCCATAGGTTTGAGTGAATCCCTTGGCTACAAGACGAGCTTTGTATCGTTCTAAGAAGCCATCAAATCTATACT
>CATIWF010035764.1:0-14082 GCA_949630135.1 Balakata baccata
CAAGATATCCTTGAGTACCTCAAGTCTAAGGATATATGCACCATTGCTATGATGAGACTATCATTGACATTTGAATAGATAATCCATATGATTGTCTCATAGTAGGTCATCCAATGTACTTGACTACTCTTAGCAAGCATCCACATGTTAACTTTGAACATTTCATATTCACAGCTCATGAGATCTATTGCTTGATCTAATCAATGAGTATAACATGTGCTAGTCTATCTGAATCAACAATGTCCCATCTTGTTGATCCTATGACTAGGGATAATTTAGATACTAACATAATTACACAGATAAGAATCTTATTATTATGATCCCATCATAATTTCCTTCATGTAATGTTTCATATCATAGACTTTAATTAATCAGTTTAAGATCTATACCAATTCATATGCAAATGAATACTAATATAATGAAAGAATGCCTTTATGAATGTGTACGCTAAGTGCCTGAGGCGATTGCCTTTTGGGCACATCTCTAACAGGCCTTGACCTTTCTAATTGAAATAAATGAACATAGTATTTGAATTGTTAACATATGTGATATATTATGTTATAATCAGGATATGATGCTTAGCTGAGCTGTCAAATATTGCAAAGTGATATTAATATATGATTCAAAAAAAAATTTATCCCTCATTATAAACAGGACTAAGTTTTATTCTATGCAATACACGATAACATAATATAAGTGATATCAATAGGTATACGGTGTTACATGTCTTACTAGTTAAGGAGGCTTGAGGCCTGGTATTTGAGTGCTCTCAACTAGGGAAGCTCGGTTGAGCTTGTAATGTTTGAATTTGTGTGAAATGTCATGATGCAGCATGAGGCATGATGGGCAAGACCGGATGAGTCTTGGGTTTGTGTTGAATATTATGTTGTGATGTGTATGATAAATTGTTGTGCCATATTGTGTGGGTGATTGTATATATGTTTATATATATATTATAAATAGCTGATTACAAGGTAGTCGATGATATGGAAATGGGAACGAGGGTAACACGAGATCATAATGAGGTAATTCTTGTCCAAGGTTAAGGTAATGATACCGATAAGATTATCTAGTGTATAAATATATATACCTATGTATACATAAATCAATATAAGACTTAGTTTAAAGGCTCTCAAGTTATGCTAAGGATGTGTGTGGTTTTCCCTCATATGCAGGTTTAAGGAACAAGCTGGAGTTGATGAGAAGCCAAAGCTCAAAGAGTCAATGGTTAAGCTAGCACTAGAATGGGTTGATGATACATGTATGATAGATGTACATAGTTATTTAGTTGTAATAAGGTTTTCATTGTATTTTGTTTTTGAGAAGCCTTGTATTATTTTTGAGCTGGGTGTAACTCAAGGGGTTTCAGGGTCTATAAAGTAAAGTTTAATTTTTTGCAAACTTCATTTGATTTTCCTTTTTATGTTATCATGACCATGATAAAGGAAAAGGTTTTAAATCTCATGCATGGTAACATGCCTTGGTATAATTAGAGGAAATTCTAGTTATATCAAACTTTTGGAACATCAGAGAGTAGTGTTTCCCGGTCTGGATATGGATTTTCGGTTTGTACTTATGTCCCGGTTGGGAGTTACGTGTCTCTAGGAAATGCTTGACTAGTTCAATGAGAAATTCATAACCAAATGTGCTGAAACTTTGAACACTATCAAAACAACACTTAATGAAGATGTTAGTAACATTTAATTTGATTGCCAAGATCAAAATAGAGAGTAATCACCCTAAGGCTAACAATCTCCCTCTTTTTTATTTTGACAATCAATCTAGGCAAATATAATAAATTGATAGTTCTATAAACAAATTGAAATATTGAATGATAAGAATTCAAAGTTTCACATCATTTAAAAATATAAAACATATTGAATGGCTAAAATCAAAAAGCCAACATAGTTGATAAAGTTAAATTTTTACATAGTTATTATTTTTTTCTTCTCCCCCTTTGACAATATCAAAAAGAATGAAATACTAAATAGATATTGAGAAGATGAAACCATTTTATTAATAAAGTAAATGTATTACAAAGAAAACATGTGAAAACTAAAAGTTGCAAGAGGAAAAAAAATGCTAAGTTATGCATCTCCTTCTTAATCACTTGCCTCTTCTTCCTCTGCACCACCTTCCTCTTTCTCATGAGTGCCTTACTCCCCCTCAAATAGCGGGGCTTGTTCAAAGCTATTAGTATATACATTTAGATTTAGTTGCTCTTGCATGCTTTGAATATCTAAATGAAGGTGTTGCATCATATCCCTCAAGGTGTTGAAGGATTGCATTTGAAAGTCATAAAGACTTTGCAAAGTTAGTGGTTATTGTGATTGAGGAGGTGGTGGTGGAGGTGGCATCTCTAGTGCACTTGAGCCTTCTCCTCCTATGGTGAGCCTTGACCTTTTCCTTATGGCCTCTTAAGTGGCCTTTTGGGCACCATGTTCCCCAAAAGTATAGAAAATGAATCAACATCCTTGAAGGGTCTTCCAATTGCCTTGCAATTGTAGAGATATTGGATGTCCAAGAGACTCTCATATTGAGAGTGAGATGAAAAAAGAAGTGCACAATTCTCATCTGTCAGGAGATGAAGATACTTTGCAAGATAAGTGATTTAAGCATGAAGAGAAATTGTGCCCTTAGTGGTGAAGGCCATGGACTGAAATTTATCAAGAAGAAGATGGGCCATTTCCATAGGCCGATTGTGAATCATGGCATAGATGTAGAGAAGGTCTTCATGGGTTACTTTCGCATTGCTTTCACTTCTTGCATTGATGGTAAAAATGATGATTCTATGAAGGATGAAGTGAGAAAGCGTCTTGATGTGCTTGGCATTAGATCGCTTATCAAGACGAGTTTCAAGAGATATGCTTTTCCACACATCAAGAGGAGAGAGATGCATGGCTTGAGTATTGATCAGACCCTCCTTTTTGAAGCCAAAAGCATCAGTAAGTTGACACTTTGTTATCTCTTGTGGTTGGCCAAAGAGATGAAATTTTAAGCCGTAGTAGCTGAAAAGATGTTTTGAGTCTTTGATCATATGAAGAGTGGAGAGGAATTTAATGGTGAGTTCATCATGGCCATCTTCAAAGGGCATGACGAAAGTTGCCACCCCATTTCTTCAAGCATGCTAGTGATTTCATCTTTGACACCCAATTTGTCAAGATCATCAACATTGAGAGTACGGTTGGAGATGAACTTTTTGGCGATAATGATGACATACCGTTTCTTTTGCTGCCTTGAGAAGGCATTGAAGATATCTTGAAAGGAGGAGAATTGGGAGGAGGTAGCCACTCTTTTGCCTTTGGAGGCTCTTGATTTTGAGGTGCCAACTTTTGGTGCCATTTGAGAGGGTGAGTACAGAGGGAGTTTGAAGATTTTATTGTTGAAAAAATTGAAAGAGAGAGAGTTTTGATGCAAAAGTGAGGAAAAGAATGAGAATAGTGGGATATTTATAGAGTTTGAAGAGGTATGTTACCGTTTGAAGTATTTAAATGGAAGTTTTGGCAGATGGATTTGATTGGTGGCAGTTATCGAGACAGTCCTGATTGGGACATGGGATTTCTCCATTGGGAACCCTCCAACGGTCGGAAAAAAATTAAAATGGGACTCAGTCCCAAGGGGGATAGGAGGCTTTCTGAGCGTGCACATTTGAAGAGGGGCAATGGTCAAATAATATTCAAATGTCCCAACCGGAAAGTGTGGATTCTCGAGCGGGATATGAGGAGATGTAACAGTTAAATTGATGACCAAGATGTTGTGAGCGAGAAGGATAATGTCCCGAGCAGGAAATGTGTTTCTCGAACGGGAGTTACAGGTACTCCGAGAATTTTTAAGAGAGAAGGGAATAAAACTATCCATAGAGTCTAGTATTCACATCAAACAAGTAAATAGCATGCATAAACAAACAATTTTACATATAAAAACAAGGTTTAAAGCTTTCTCAAATCAATGTGCTCCCATTAAGCATACCAAGCTATATTTTTCTAAAACAAAACCTTTCATCATTTAGGGGCTTGATAAAAATATCTGCTAGTTGGTCTTCGGTGTCAATAAAATCTAACACTACATCACCATTTTGAACATGATCTCTTAAAAAATGAGGCCTTATGTCAATGTGTTTACTTCTTGAATGTTAGGTGGGATTTTTTGAGAGATTTATTGCACTAGTATTATCATAGTTGATTGGAATGTGGTCAATTTCATGACCATAATCCTTGAGTTGTTTCTTCATCCAAAGGACTTGAGTGCAACAACAACTAGCCATTACATATTCAGCTTCAGCAGTGGACAAGGCAACCGAAACTTGTTTCTTCCTATGCCAAGAAACTAAACATTAACCAATAAAGTAACAAGTTCCGGATGTGCTTTTTCTATCCAATAGACTACCGGCATAGTTGGCATTTGAGAACCAATGATATGAAATGAAGAATTTTTAAGATACCGTAGTCTTAAATGCGTAGTGCCATGAAGATATTTCAAATTTTTTTTTACAACATTCAAATGTGATTCTTTAGGACATGATTGAAATCTTGCACACAAGCATACATTATACATAATATTGGGTCTAGAGGTGGTTAAATAAAGAAGTGAACCGATCATGCCTCAATAAAGCTTTTCATCAATAGCTTTACCCTTTTCATCTTTGTTTAATTTCGTTGATGTACCCATTGGAGTCTTGGCATTCTTACATTCATCCATCCCAAATTTCTTAATCAATTCCTTGGTGTAGTTGGATTGATTGATGAAGATGTCATCTTTGACTTGCTTAATTTGAAGTCCAAGGAAAAATTTGAGCTTTCCCATCATGCTCATCTCAAATTCCCTAGCCATACACTTAGCAAATTCTTGGCAAAGATCCTCATTAGTAGACCCAAAGATAATGTCATCAACATAAATTTGAACAATGAGAGTGTCATGCTCATGTTTTTTTATCAAAAGAGTTGTGTCAACATGCCCTTTTGAAAATCTATTATTTAAGAGAAAAACACTTAGTCTTTCATACCATGCTCTAGGAGCTTGCTTTAATCCATATAAAGCCTTAGTGAGTTTATAGACATGATTTGGAAAAATATGATCTTCAAAACTAGGGGGTTGTTCAACATATACTTCTTCTGATATAAAACCATTTAAAAAAGCACTTTTTACATCCATTTGAAAAAGCTTGAAATTCATGTGGCATGCATATGCTAATAGAATACGTATAGCTTCTAATCTTACTACTGGGGCAAAGGTTTAATTATAATCAATACCTTCCTCTTGGTTGTATCCTTTGGCAACCAATCTAACCTTATTTCTTATAATATTACCATCCTTATCTAGTTTGTTTCTATAGACCCACTTACTATCAATGATTAGGTAGTCACTAGGTTTTGGAACCAAGGTCCAAACTTCATTCCTCTCAAATTGATTGAGTTCATCTTGCATAGCAATCACCCAACTCTCATCATCCAAAGCTTCACTAATTGACTTTGGCTCAATTTGAGATACACAAGCAAGATTAGAATCAAAAAATTTTGAACGAGTACTTACACCTTTTGAGGAATCACCAATGATTTGCTCCTTTGGGTGGTTTCTTGCATATCTCCATTCCCTTGGCAACTCATTGGTCTCTTGTTCTTGAGCTTGAGATTGCTCCTCTACTTGTAGTTGTTCCTCATCAAGGTCATTCTTCTTTGTGGATATCTCTTGTTCTACTTAATCGAGATTGAGATTCTCCATGGAAATCACAACATCATTCAAAGAAATACCTTTCTCAAGATCAAGTCTATAGGATTCATCAAAATTAACATGCATAGACTCTTCTACAACTAATGTTCTTTTATTAAAGATTCTATAGGCTTTGTTAGAGGTGGAATAGCCAAGAAATATATCTTCATCCGATTTTAAGGCAAATTTCCCAAGATCGTCCTTGGTATTTAATATGAAGCATTTGCAACCACATACTCTAAGGTATGAAATCTTGGGTTTTCTTCCATTCCAAAGCTCATAAGAGGTTTTATTCAAAATGGGTCTTTTGAAAACACAATTTACAATATAACATGCGGTATTAGTGGCTTTTGCCCAAAAATAGGTGGGAAGTCCATACTCATTAAGCATTGTTCTAACCATTTCTACCAATGTTATATTTTTCCTTTCAACTCCTCCATTTTACTGAGGGCTTCTTGGTGTAAAAAAATCATGAGAAATACCATTTTCTAAACAATAATTTTCAAAAATTTCATTTTCAAATTCTTTGCCATGATCACTTCTAATCTTAGAGATACAATACCCTTTCTCATTTTGGACCCTTTTGGCAAAATATTTGAAGTTTTCAAAGGTATCACTTTTATGAGCTAAGAAAATTACCCAAGTAAACCTAGAGCAATCATCAACAATAACGAATGCATAGTGTTTTCCACCCAAGATAGCAACTCTACTAGGTCCAAACAAGTCTAAATGTAATAACTGAAGAGATCTAGATGTGCTTACACAATTTTTGATCTTGAATGATGATTTGTGTTGCTTGCCTCTTTGACATGGCTCACAAGTTTTATCCTTCAAATATTTGACCTTTGGTAGCCCATCTACTAGTTCATCTTTGCCAAGGCTTTAAATTAAGTCTATACTTGCATGCCCAAGTCTTCTATGCCATAGCCAAGATTCTTCACTAATAGATACAAGACAACTAGAGGAAACATTAAATAACTTGTGTAAGTCAATTATGTAGGTATTGTCATCTCTTTCTCCTTTGAATATTTCTTGACCATATAGAGAGATCACTAGACATTCATTAGAGCCAAAGGTGACTTTATTTCCCTTGTCATATAATTGACTTACACTTAAGAGGTTGTGCTTTAGACCATCAATAAACATTACATCATCAATGATTGAAATACCATTTAGTCCTATGGAACCAATGCCAATTACCTTACCCTTAGCATTGTTTCCAAAGGTAACCTTACCTTCATCAATATGTTTGAGACTAGTGAAGAGGCTTTTATTTCTAGTCATGTGCCTTGATCATCCACTATCCAAGAGCCATACATTTTCATTGCTTGAGGATTTAAGGCATACCTATGGAACATAGATTCAAGTTTGGCTTTTAGGTACCTAAACAACCTTTGGTCCTTGGAGGTTTGCTTTTAAGGGATCCCAATGGGATTTCCTTATTAAACAATGAATGTTAATATGCCTAAACTCCATGCAATAGTGGCATTGCTTATTTTTAAAGGACTCTTGCCACTTAATTTGGGGTTTAGCCTTATAACTTTCTTGTTGGAAATATAAGAAGAGGTGCAACAACAAACATGATCATATATAGTGGGTGTTTTTCTAGGTGCATGCCTCTTATACAAAAAGGCATGGTTGGCCTTTTGAGATTTCCCTCTTGAGCCTAGTGAGCCTTTGCTACTTTTCTTTTGAGTAGAGGCTTTAGTGTGTGATTTGCTCTTAGCCTTAGAGGCACTTACCTCAGTTGAGGAGGTTTATGGAGTGGAAGCTTTTACAAAAATAGTTTTAGATATGGATGAAGATGATGCTCTATTAAAGCCCAAGCCATGTCTCACTAAGGGAGGTCTTTGTGATACAATAAGAGTATCCAAACTTTCATTCCCTTTGTGCAATTTAGAGATAGAAAGTCTTTATTCCTCAACTTTTTTTTTCAAAGTATTATTCTCTTTAATTAAGGAAATGGTTGAGGGTCTTGATGAAAGTTCATCTAATGACTTCTTAAGAGAGGCACTAGAGGTTTTTAGCTCTTCCATAACCTTTTGAAGGTTGGATGAATCATCCTTAAGCTTGGAGCTATTTTTCTTATGAAAATCAACTTTCTTTTTATATCTTTCTAATTCTAAACTCATGACCTCAATTAGATCATCATCATCAGCATCATTATTATCATTATCATAATCATTTAAGGTGAAAAAGGAAGAAGTGGAGGTTACCTCATTAGATTTATCCTCTAAAGCCATGAAGCACAAGTTGGCTACATCTTCTTGGCTCTCCTCATCATCACTTGATGTAGGATCATCCCATATAGCTTTATGGCCCTTGTCTCCTCCATCCTTATGAGACTTGCCCTTGTACTTCTTGAGCCTTGGACATTCAGATTTGATGTAGCCTTTCTTCCCACATTCATAGCACTTCATCCCCTCCTTATTTTTGTTGAAGTTGGATGAGGAGCCTTTGAATTTTAAGGCCCTTTGCTTGTAGTATTTTATAGTCCTATACTTGTTGACTATCATTCTTTTTACTCTTCTAGAGAGCATGGCTATCTCCTCATCCTCTTCTTCACTTACCCCATCATCACTAATGAGGTCTAAGTCTTGAACCTTTGAGGAGGTGGTGCTTGCCTTGAGTGCAAGAGACTTTTTCTTCTCTCTTTCTCCTTCAAGCTCTTTTTCTCTTATAAAAGCCATCTCATGTGTTAGAAGCTTTCCAATGAGCACATCAGTGGGAATGGTGCTCAAATCCTCATTGGCTTCCTTTATACCCACCACCCTTGATCTATAGTCCTTCATTGGAAGACTTCTCAAGATTTTGTTGTTTACATCTTCAAGACTTATATGTCTTCCATATTTCTTCATGTTGTTAATAATGGAGAGTAAATGGTTTGTTATATAGGTGATGGTCTCATTTGGCTTCATCTTGAAGAGTTCATACTCGTTCATTAGGAATTGAATCTTCCTTGAACAAATTTGCTTTATTTCTTCATGGTAGTTCTCCAAAGTCCTCCACATATTGTAGGTGGTTGGTTAATGTTGAACTCTCCCACACTCTTCAAGAGAAAGAGAACTTGCTAGGATGGCTATAGCCTTTTTGTTCTTGCTATTTACTCTTTTGTGTGGTTCAGTCCACTAATCTCTTGGAAGAGATTCATCCTCTCCTTCAATGTTCTTCCTTGTTAGTGGTGTCCATTCTTTGGGAACACTATCTTATACATCAATTCCTTCACTGTCCAAGTATGTCTTCATTCTAAACTTCCAATGGGCATAGTTTGACCCATCAAAATAAGGTTTGAGGCTTTGGAATCCTTCTTAGGCCATTGTAGATCTTTGCTAGAGATGATGAAGCTTGACTTCTAGACCTTGCTCTGATACCAATTATTGCCCAAACAATCACCAAGAAGGGGGGAGGGGAAGGATGAATTGGTGAGAAGATAAAAAAATTCTTACACTCACAAGGTAGTTAAAAGAGTTGAGAAGATTGAGACACGAATTTCATAGAGATTCGGGTATTAACTAACCCTACTCCTCTCCCCAACCTTGATTGGGTAACTTAGATTGCAATTTTGGAGTTTTAGCTAGCTCACTCCCAACTAGGTGTTTTACTAAGGCTAACACTCAACCCGAATTTCCCTTGTGTTTTTATGGCTCACATAATAACCAATTCCTTGTAATTTGGCTCACACTACCTAATTACAAGATAACCCAAGTGTTTCAAGATTAACACTTGAACCTTTACACAAAACAATTAATGAAGAGATTGTGAAAATAAATTGCAAGAATTTTGGCACTTCTAAAGTTGTTGGATCTCATTAAATGGCCTTTTGGTAAGGTATTTATACTGATTATCTACCAGTTAGCCACTACAAAGTGGTGCCATAACTCTTTCTAACATTCTCTTACAAGTACATTAAATGTTATCTGTAGAGAGAGGTCTCGGTCAGGAACATGGCTTTCCCGATCGGGAAATAGCCTTTTTTGATATGTGGCATCTTCTGGTTAGCTGAACTGTCCAATGGCTAGTCCCTATTTAATTTTTCTGGTCGGCACTTGCCTAATAATGCCATTGTCGAGAACTTGGGTTTGCTTGCTTCGAGAGCTTTCTGCTCGGGACTATGCTTCCCGGTCGAGACCTAGGTCAGTTTGACTTTGGTTGTTTTGACTTTTTGATGACTTGGCACATTTTGGTGATGTCTCCTCTTCAACGGTCATGTCCTTTTGAATTTTCCGATTAGACTCTAACATGTCCTAGTTGGGACATCACCTATCCTGGTCTGCTTTTGCTACTGGAACTTTTAGAACATCAGAGAGTAGTGTTTTTCGGTCTTGACATGGATTTTTCGGTCTGTACTTGTGTCCCGGTCAGGAGATACTGATCCCGATCAGGAGTTATGCGTCTCTAGGAAATGCTTGACTAGTTCAATAAGGAATTCATAACCAAATGTGCTGAAACTTTAAAACTATCAAAACAATACTTAATAAAGATGTTAGTAACATTTAATTTGATTGTCAAGATCAAAATAGAGAGCAATTACCCTAAGGCTAACATTGTAGATGAAGATAGCCCTTATGCTAGCGATAGAACCAAGAGAAGTCAAGTTTCAGCAATTCCACCTCGAAGAATTAATGTTCAAAACTTAGTAGAATCCAAAGCTTCTGAGCTTTGAGTCCTCACTCAATTATAGTGAATAGATTGAAAAATAATTTTCAGTCTTGAAGAAACAAAAGAAGAAGAACCATTGCTCATGATAATCAAGCTGCAAACAAGAGGTACATAAAAAGGAAGAAGTTAGGAGTTGTAGTTCATAAAAGTAATCCCTTAGTATCATGCCCGTGAGTTACGGTCTAGTAATGACATGGAATAAAAGTGTTTAAGTGTTATATATAGCTGGTGAGTAATAGAGATATATATGGCATAAAAAATATGTGCAAGTAAATGGCATATTAAGAACCTATGGAAGATGCATTGTGAGTATATGGTGGTATACATAGAGTATATGTAGGTTGATGAAACTTGGCTTTGGTAATGTGTGAAAAACCAAGATAAGAGATTGTAACATACTCCCATATAATTAGAGAAAATCCAATTATATGAGATAATGTTACCCATCTTTACTAAAAAAAAAAATCAATAATTTACAAATCATTTTGTGGCGTGGCCTTGATGACTTTAATTTTAGAAACCAAAATACATGTTTGAAAATGAAAAATATAATATTTACATCCATAAAATTTTCAAGCCAGAACCATCTCAAATATACAAAATTTCTTTTTCAAAAAAAATGGAAATACAACTCAATAGCTCTTTTACAAAGCACAACTAAAATTTCACATCATGCATGTATCATCACTCCCCAAGCATCGGCTTGACTTTTGACTCCCTAGGCTTTATTTTCTATCAACTGCTACAAATCTTCCAACCTGCGCATGAGAAAACCTACACGATAAGCAACTAGTGCTTAGTGGTGCATATGTACTTTCAAATCCGTCACAATTATATGGCATCATTAAGCAAAGATGCAAATAATAACATATTACATATGAAATAAAAAACAAAATTCTGAACACCTATATGCAATAATATCCGACATGCACGTATTTCGTATGTCCATTTTGTCCTCCATAATAAAATTTACATCCCAAACGTGTCATGCACACATAACAAACTAACAACCATATCCAAGTAATTCTCATGCAATAGTTAGGCATTGCACAATTATAATATAATTACATATTCATGTCTCAACATGCATATATATATATATATATATATATATATATATCACATTACATATGTCACTTCTCATGGAACCCATATAGAAACAACACAAATATGTATAAAGGCGCATACTATTATCCCTACCATATTATTAAAACTTAAAATATCCACATGCACACATTCACTCATCATATATATATATATCATAACACTTTATATCATTAGTTATATAATTTTTATTATAACCTTACCTCAGTACTTACCCTCGCCACAGATCCATGATCATCTCGCCCATATACTCTAAATTGGACTAAAATGGATACATGAATCATCGGCTATGTTAGATATGTGCTCAAATGGCAATCACCTTAGGCACTTAGTGTACACATTCATAAATGCATTCTTTCATTATATTAGTATTCATTTGCATATGAATTGATATAGATCTTAAACTGATTAATGAAAATCCATGATATGAAACATAGCATAAAGGAAATCATGATGGGTTTATGATAATGAGATTCCTATCATACGTAATTATGTTAATATCTAAATTATCCCTAGTCATAAGATCAACAAGATGGGATATTATTGATCCAGATAGACTAGCACATGTTATACTCCTTGATTGGATCAATCAGTAGATCTCATAAGTTGTGAACATGAGATGTTCAAAGTTAACATGTGGATGCTTGCTAAGAGTAGTCAAGTACATTGGATAACCTGCTATGAGACAATCATATGGATTATCTATTCAAATGTCAATGATAGTCTCATCATAGCAATGATGCATGTATCCTTAGACTTGAGATAAGGAAAAATTTTTTGGAGAAGAAAAAATTTTAGAGACAACAAGAAAATTAAAGAGTTTAATTTTCCTCTCAAATGAACATACACCATTGCTAACACTTTGAGGTTTAGTCAAGTCATCTCCCTAGTGGTTTTATTCTCTCATCTTCACGTTAATATTGTTAGAAACAATCCAAGATTGAATTGTTGTGGTTTGCTACAACCTAACAAGGTAAGAGGTTGAAGAAAAATCAAGAAATTATAAAGGTATAATTTCTGAATTTTCTTTGGTTAAATTAGTTTTAATTGGCACAAGTAGAATTCTTTAATTCGGATTTTGAAAATTTTTTATTTTATGCTGCATAATATTTATATGATACATGCTCAAAATCCATCATTGGTATCAGAGCCACCTTGTGATAATTAAAATTAATTTTAATTTAAGGTGCAATTGGATTATATGGTTTTGGTGATTTTGGATCTTCTGATTTGTAAAATTGAAATTAATTTGTAAATTTTGTTTTACATATTTTTCTTTCTCTGATCTGATCTTAAAATGATTGAGGATGATTTTATTTATTAAAAAACAGTTTGAATATGATTCAAATAATTAATTTCGAATTTATTATAATATTGCTGAAAATTGCATTGTTGATGAACATGTGATGTTGTTTAGATTAATTGTTGGACCTGTTCATATTTTTCTTGTAATCTGATAATGAAAACATTATTTAGAAATAGTGAGAATGTGTTTAAACCTCTGAAAGTGTCAAATAATTAATTAAAAAAATTTTTTAATTAATTTTTCAAACAAACACCGAAACGAATCTATTAAGGGTATCCAGCGGGACTGTTTTGTTTGATATTTTTTGTATATGAATATTTCTTTTCCAGTACCTTGAAATAATTTTTATATGATTAAAAATATGTTATTTTAATTTTAGATGCATGCCAAAATCAATTCCAATTTTAAATTTCCAAATTAATTTTAGACGACAAATAGGTCATTTTAAACATCTTATGTGTTGGTTCATTTTTCTTGATTATTTTGGCTCGTGCTAACAATTATTTTGATGGACTTGAGCTGACCTAAAGATGCTGATGATTTGAGGTTCTGGAAATTTTGAGGATTTTTGGAAATTAATTTTGAATTAATTTAAGTTGAGCAAATGACATATCTAGTATGACTAGATAGCGGTATGTATGTTAAAATTAAATTGTTTAATTTTTGACATCATACTAATTTGATTTTAAGGTGAAATAATTTTGAATTAATTCTAGAAATATGGAATTTAATTTAATTTGATTAATTATTAAATTTCACATTAAAATGATATACAAAATTAAATTGACCGAAACAACAAAAGTAGACAATTTCAGTTCAAGTGTTGAATCGACTTTCAATTTTGTAATCCAAAAGCATCACTACTTATTTTATTTTAATTTTACATATTAGAGAATGCATGCTAGGGATATATGGAAAGGCATGATGGATGATTATGGACTTGGACCCAATGTGATTGAGCATGCATGTAACACCTTATACCTATTGATATCACTTATACTTATATCATGTTGTCGTATATTGCATATAATGGAACATACTCTTGTTTATAATGAGGGAATTTTTTTTTTTTTAATCATATAACGTTATCACTTTGCAACATTTGACAGCTAAGCATCACATATACACACTATTACATATTTACTAATTTATACATATGCGGATATACAACCCAAATTACAAATGTCATGTTCCTATACATATGTGCAATGCAAGGAGAGAGATTGGTGAGGCTCGGCCGGTGACCTGTGATCCATGTCCTCTATATGGTATGCACCTCCAAATTGAGCTAATTACTCTTCTCTACC
>CATIWF010035794.1:0-67346 GCA_949630135.1 Balakata baccata
ATTTTGAAACAGGTTGAGCTTCCAAAAGAACTGATAGCTGAAGTGTATCCGCATTTTATGGAAAAGAAGGAAGAGAGATCTTACAGATCAACTTCTATTCTGGGACTAATTTATGACAAAGTTGTATCTTATGGAGAAGAAAATCAAGAAAAAATTGGTAAGAATTTTCTCATTGGAGACTGAATTTTACACGTTGGTTAGAGTTTGTCCAGCACCTGAACATGTTGAAGTACTTGCATTGGTTATTAAATTATGGATGTTAATATGTTGTAGAAGTTCAGAAACTTCCTTGTTTCGTCGACAAAGCCTCAGAGTCAAGCCTCATGAAATGGGAAAATCTTTACTGTCAATACAGGAAAGAGATGACAGCTGCTCTAAATCAATCGAATAATAAGGATGCCAAAAATGAGGCTGCTGAAGAAGTAATTAGCAGTTACAAGGAGGTGATATTTGGAAACGTTTTCCTTACTTAGTACTTCAACTAAATTCACAAGGTAAAAATTGTTTATTGTTTCCGTCCTTTGCTCACTGCTAACTCCCCATGCTGATAGATACTATACGAGGCTCCAAAATTCGAGGAGAGCAAGAGGAATATGGCGGACATATTTGAAGAAGCATTGGCTATATATGAGGTGTGCTACCACCATGCTAAGAGCCAAGATGTAGGAAGGTGTAGCTTTGCTTGGAAAGTAGCAGGCCCAGCTCTCTGCGAATACTATCTTTCAAATCAGGGTGAACAGCGGTTAACTTGTTCCCCTTCTGTCTTAAAGGAGATATTTGGTTGAAGCATAAAGGTTTCTGGGGCCGTATATATTATGTATGATAATAACAACCTAAATATCATCTAGGTTTAGGTTAAATTAAGGGGTGCTTATATGTGCATATGAAAATGCTGTAGCATAAAAAATGTCAATATATGTGCACAGTTAGCATAAGGAAAATTAGGCGAATGCTTGGTCATATAGTTTTACATGCATGAACAGTTTTTAGTATAAGCCGAGAGTTAGAATTAACTTTTTGCCTGGTATCCGGAATTAATTCAACCAATTCGGAGAGTGTCGGTAGAATTCTAAAGGGCAGCAAATTGCGCTTCTTCAAGAGATTTAAAATATTATATATATAATTAGAATTTAAAACTTTTGGTTAAAGTCGAAGAGTTTAATATTCATTTATTTATTTGTTCTAGGAATAATTCTTTAATTATGAGTGATGCCCTACTTTGCTGGCACTTATCCACTTCGGATTTAAGAATCCTAATGCGAAATCGGCTTTACTGATTTAAGATATTGTGCGGCCAAAATGGAATAGTGGTTTTTCTATTGCAACTTGCTGTTGCTTTTAGAATATCTAATGAATCCACGCCCTCTTGAACATGTTTCTTCAACATGTGGGTGTATTATGTTGAATAGTTTCGAATATTTGATTTTAGGATTCTTATTCGGATTATTTCAATTGCATTTTTCTATTACATCTTAAGTGGACTGCACTTGAATGTCATTTGAAAAGTGAACGTATGCAACGAGGACGCAATTTGTCGGGATTAATGTATTGAAAGCCCTTTGAAAAAAAGAAAAAAAAAAAAAAAAAGGGATTGAAAGCCATTGAAGTTTTATGCACGCCGGGGTAAGTGAAGCATTTTAATTTAGATTTATGTCCGAACGGAATATTAACTGTTCATTGATTGCCAAATAAAAGATGGGGAAATTATTATCATGATATATTAAAATTTTTAAAATTTAAAAAATATATAATTTATTTTCTGTTATTGGATAGAATATACTAGCATTTTTTAATATTTAGAAATCATGCTATTTATCCTTTAAAAATTTAATATGCTGTATTAATATCTCATAAAATTTGATTTTTAGTACTAGTATCGTTCTAAGCAAAAATAAAATTTTTTTTAACTCAGTAAATATTTCAAAATTTAATAAAAAAAAGTATATAATTTAATAAAAAAATAAAATAGAGAGGCTAATCGTAAACTTCCGGAGATAACTAATGTAATTTTCCCATAAAAGATGAATTTGTTTTTGGGAGATTTAACAGATAAAATAGGAATAATTCGGAAATTAGGATATTCATTTTTATTTAATGCGACTAAAAGCATACTTTAATCTCTCTCCAAAGAGAGCATAATGATTGTATTATCCGTTAATCCCTGTCGGCTTCACCGAATCAGACACCTAATGCCCTCTTGGCGAGATAAGTGACAAGAGCTTGGCGCTACACAGCTGCTTTAATCGACACTTATCCTCTAAATCCAGCGAGTCTTAAGGTTCTCTACTCGCAAGAGAGTATCAAAAATCATTTCAAAAATAGACAGAGGTAGTGGAAAATTCAGATAAAATAGCTAAAAAACAAGAATTTCCATTAACGAGATGACCCCTCCAAGGCCCACTCTTATTGACCAGAAATTTATAAAATCAATTTCTTCCTTTTCTTTTAATCTCTCTCTCTCTGCTCTTCCATGGCCGCGCACGACTTCTCCATCTCTCATTCTTTATAGCCAAATGCGTTAGAAAATTGAAAACGACTTTGAGATATTTTCCATTATCTCTAAACCTTAATTATTGCCGTGGCCTTTTCTGTCATTTTGCTTTCGGTATAAAAGTCGCACTGGCGATCGGTCACAGCCACAACTAGCAGAGCTCATTTCTACTGTGTTACCGTTTCTGCTCTTTGAGATTTTTCTTTCTTTGTGGATTTGAAATCCGACGGTGTTTTGTTTCAGAGAAGAAAGTGAGTCAACTTTGAAGTGAAATGGAGAGCACTTTGAAAGAGATCAGGGGAGGAGCATCGGTGCTCGACATGGATCCTAAGTCCACTGTCGGTGGTGGTGTTGAAGACGTTTACGGCGAGGATTGTGCTACTGAGGATCAGTTTGTCACTCCTTGGACTATCTCAGTCGCTAGGTGACTATTATCACTTGCTTTGTTTGCTTGAAATTCTTCAGAATCGGATTTTATCTTGATTTTCCTATTTCCGCACTCTCGCCCCATGACTGATCTGAATTTCTGTTTTGTTTTTATATGATCTAGTAACTCTCTCTAGGAACATTTTTTTTTTCAGATCGTCACTCCGATTCAAGTTTTAATTTGAGTTTATGACTGATGATTGTGTTCTTATTCTAGGAATATACTAGTTTACTAAAGAAAGAATCTCTTAATATAATTAGATGCTCGTCACTTTTCAATCCTCAACTTTACGAACTCTTTCCAAGATCTGAAAGGTTTATAAATTTTGATTTTCGATACACTTCATAATCGTTATATTTTTACCATGTATATATACATATGCACAAGTATAATGTTAAAATTTTTATAATATGTATTTTTAAATAAAAAATATTTTACGACATGTATTTTATTGAACTTATATTTTATTTTTTAAAAAAATTTTTTTGTCACGATATAAAAATAGAGTTGAAAAAAATATAAAAATGGAATTTTGTGAGAAATTACGTTACTGGATTGGAAAGTAAATTCCTGACTTCATTAGTATAGTATTTATTCTAAGCATTTTATTGAAATAACAAAAAATATTCCGAAATAAATATTATGAAATTTCTTTCTTTAAATAGAAATCTATATAAAGAATTTGTCTTGAAAGTCAACATTTAAAACACACAACTCTTAAGTACATCCTTTTGTTTTTTTTTTTTTGAAATGTAAGTACATCCTTTTGTTTATACCAAGAGTTTGGAACTAATTAATAGCATTTACAGATTGCCTTTTATAGACAAATTTGTTAGAAATGTGTTATTATTGAACGGAAAAATTTTTGAGGGGATATGGCCTCCTCTGGTCATCAGAGGGCTTTGAGCCGAATAATTGATATTTACATAAACTAGAGTTGAATTTATTCTAATATTCTTCAAGCGAGGTCCATATTGTATGGTCGAATTTGGTAACGATGATCGTGTTAAGCCAAAAAAAAAAAAAGACATTGTGTGTTAATGATTTATTATTATTGTTATTATTATGAAAAATTGAAGATGAGAGACTGAGAGTGGAATCCATTGATGAGTCGAGTGATAATCGACTTCATTAATGGAATTAAACATTTTCAATCTTTTTACTCATTCACATTGGGACCTTACGTGTTGATGTGGCTGCATGCAGTGGATACTCCCTGTTGAGGGATCCGCGCCATAACAAAGGGCTTGCATTCACTGAGAAAGAGAGGGATGCCCACTACCTGCGGGGTCTGCTGCCCCCCGTGGTTTCAACCCAGCAGCTGCAGGAGAAGAAATTGATGCACACTATAAGACAATATCAACTTCCTATTCAAAAATATGTGGCCATGATGGAACTTGAGGTCCCCTGTTTTACACCCCTTCTCTTCTTAAAGCCATAGTTCCAATAAACTTCTTTTCCTTCTCTGAAAATACGGAAATAATCCTTTTAGTTGTTTAAAATTTTGTTGAGTTACAGGAGAGAAACGAACGACTCTTTTACAAGCTTCTCATTGATAATGTTGAGGAACTGCTCCCTATAGTTTATACACCAACAGTGGGTGAAGCATGCCAAAAATATGGAAGCATCTTCAAGCGTCCTCAGGGTCTATACATAAGTTTAAAAGAGAAGTACGAATGCTTATTTCTATTTTAACTGTGATTTATGGGCATTTATGAGCTTTCGTTTACCATGGCAAGTGGTTTGGTTTGCAGGGGAAAAATTCTTGATGTATTGAAAAATTGGCCAGAAAGAAATATTCAAGTTATTGTTGTAACTGATGGTGAGCGGATTTTGGGACTTGGGGATCTTGGCTGTCAGGTAAAACATTTTTTGGAAAAGAATAATAGGAGAAAGGAAGCCCTTTACTTTCTGTTATGAACATATGAGATAATAAACTGCAAATTTGATTTGCAACATATAAGTCTGAACTAGATTCCATGTGATGAGTTTGAAAATTTACAGGGTATGGGTATTCCTGTCGGTAAATTGGCTCTTTACACTGCACTTGGAGGACTTCGTCCATCTGCTGTAAGCATTTTGAGATCATCAAAGATTGCTTCCTTTGATTAGCACTTGCTATTTCTCTCCTTGTTTAATCCTAATTGTGCCATGCATGAAGTCCTTCCTCTCAGGACAGTGCTTCCTTAATTAACATTAAATCTATTTTCTGAAAATTTTATTAACTGGTTGCATAACAGAGTTTAACCTCTAAATAAGACCTCCGATTCAGATTTTATCATGTCCTTATTCTATCTGATTAAGAATTTTTCGCACTTGCTCGTTTAGTGTTTGCCAATCACTATTGATGTGGGCACAAACAATGAGCGATTGCTGAAGGATGAATTCTACATTGGACTCAGACAAAAAAGAGCAACTGGCCAGGTTTCACATATGGTTTGATAAAGTGTAGCTGTGTGGACTTTTTCTTAAAGATTACCTAAATTCTCACTTCCACTATTTATATTCAGGAATACTCTGACCTTCTGCATGAATTCATGACTGCTGTAAAACAAAACTATGGAGAAAAAGTCCTTATTCAGGTTAATTCAATTTACATGATCGATTGCAAGTCCCAAGATCTGAAGTTCCTCGCAGATTTTTAATGCTGTCCACTTCCCTTCTGCCTTTTCTTGCAGTTTGAAGATTTTGCTAACCACAATGCTTTTGATCTGCTTGCAAAGTATGGTACAACTCATCTTGTCTTCAATGACGACATTCAGGTATTAAATTGTCCAAGTGACCAATTATGAGGTGCACTTTTATAGTCATTTCTGATTTGTTGCTTACTCTTTTATATCACAGGGGACAGCTTCTGTTGTCCTTGCTGGGGTCATTGCAGCGCTGAAGTTGCTTGGTGGTTCCCTGGGTGATCATACATTCTTGTTCCTTGGTGCAGGGGAAGTAAGCGTTTTTTTATTCTTTGTTTTTTCCTTAGCTGAATCAGGATACAAAGTGATAGGATTCCGTCTATTTCTGAATAACTATGGAAGATGGCCTTTGACTTGTGATAGCCTTTGCTTTACATTACTCTGTCAACACATTCCCTTTTTAGTTGCTATTATAGTTAAAAAGTTAATGCATTTCTCGTTTTTGCATTTTTGTGATGTGATTAACATATGAAAGATTTTTACATGCCCTTTCCTCACTAAAATTCTAGGTCATGTGATTAGCTTTTATTATTTTGCAGGCTGGAACTGGAATAGCAGAACTTATAGCTCTTGAAATGTCAAAACGGGTATTTTCCTTCACCATGCTTTTGTAACTGGGATGTGAATTGAAATTAAACATGAGTCTATTGCTTATATTATGTGTCTACTTGTCTGATTCTTTTGCTTTATTAGATCAATGCTCCGATTGAAGAGACTCGGAAGAAGATTTGGTTGGTGGATTCCAAGGTAATCTCAAAGTGGAAATCTAAGTCAGGACAGCTTGCTCAAATATTGAATCTTTGATGAGGAAATTGTTAGATTTCTTTTATTTTTCTTTTGTTAAACTTGGCTAAATTTTCCTACAGGGATTGATTGTTAGCTCTCGTAAGGAATCCCTTCAACATTTCAAGAAGCCCTGGGCTCATGAGCACGAGCCTGTTCAGAATCTCTTAGATGCTGTTAAGGTGTGACAATGTGTGTTTGGTTACCAATTATTATATTTCTAATGCTCATAATTTTCTCATTACAATTACTTGCTTCTTCAGGCAATCAAACCAACAGTTTTGATTGGATCATCTGGAGTGGGAAGAACCTTTACAAAGGAAGTAATTGAAGCTGTGGCTTCTATAAATGAGGTCCTCTCTCTCTCTCAGTGCATCTTATGGATTTTACTTCAGTAGTTGCAATTGATGACCCCATATTTACCAGAGAAAAACTGACAAACTTTGCATACTGAATGTGCAGAAACCCTTGATCATGGCCCTCTCCAACCCAACCTCACAATCGGAGTGCACAGCTGAAGAAGCATACACTTGGACTGAGGTAAATTAACCTTTTTTCTTCTACTATGATCAGTCAACTGTCCCACTGGCACTGCCTCAGGTTTGTTTAATACCCTTGTTTTCTATGTGAAGTTAGTTCTAAATTTTTGCCTTTTTTTTTTTTTATTATTTCAAAATGAAGGGCCGGGCAATTTTTGCTAGTGGAAGTCCATTCGATCCTGTTGAATATGAGGGCAAAGTTTATCTTTCTGGCCAGGTTATAAATACAAACATTTAGTATTTTGTATTTGACTTTGGGAGAGATTTAAAGTTTACGCTCTTCCTGTCAATTCAGGCCAACAACGCTTATATTTTCCCTGGATTTGGCTTGGGTTTGGTCATCTCTGGAGCAATCCGTGTCCATGATGATATGCTTCTGGCAGCCTGTAAGTATAGAGATGATAATTATTAGTTCCCCTCAATTTCCCTACTATGCGAATAACTTAGATATAAAATTAATCTTTCTCAATAATGAAATTCTCTTAAATTCTTTCAACAGTCTTAGAGTTTCTAAAATCGGTAAAGGATTTGACTTTGACATACATGATATGTGTAATCCTCTAACAGCGGAAGCTCTGGCTGCTCAAGTTTCGGATGAGAACTATAGCAAGGGTCTAACTTACCCACCTTTCTCTAACATCAGAAAAATCTCAGCAAATATTGCTGCTAATGTAGCTGCCAAGGCATACGAACTAGGTAAGTGTGAATTCTCCTCCTGGCATCCTGTAATTAAGTACTATTTTTTGCATTAGCAAATTCTAAACTTTGACGACTTCTTTTATAGGGTTGGCTACTCGTCTCCCTCGCCCAGCGAATCTTGTGAAGTATGCAGAGAGTTGCATGTACAGTCCTGTGTATAGAAGCTACCGTTGAATTTTCCGGGTTCGTTGGTCGGAAACTTTACAGGTAAAGTAAGGAGCTTGCTTTCTCGCTCTCTGAGTGATTGCTCTAAGCAGAATAATTGGATGCAATATTATGGTAAATGTGATAGTATTTTTGTGCTTTCCTTTGGTGTGAAGCTATAAGCTGTGTATGAGTTCGGTATTTATAATTCTTACCGGAAATAAAGTTTTTGACATTTAATAATAATGAATAAAATTTCTAACTTCGTGTGCGTCTTTATTTCAGAGTGGTTCTACATATTTGGCTTTGATAGTTTAGTGTTTGAGCGTGCGATGATTTAGGTCGCTAATTCAAATCCCGATCAAATTTACTTAGATCAGCCTAGTTTTGATTTTGGATATAGCCGTTTTTATTTTATTTTATTGTTTTGGATTATATTAAAAGATAAATGAAAATGTTCAATTTCTGCTAAATAAATTTTAATCAAATATTTAGTATCTTTTTGCAATTAAACAATGGACAATAGTTATAACTTAAACTAAAGCTTATAAAATAATAGACAAAAAAAAAAAATTGCTGGCCTAAACAGCCCCTTGGATTCATAATCACAGAATCATACTATAGAAATAATCAGAATCTCCAGTTGAGTCAATGAAAAAACAATGAGAGATGCTCGGAACAATTTTTAAACTAGCAGAATCTGTCTTCATTTTATTTGTTAGGAAAAGCAATCATTGCTGTGTCAAGAATTAGTGATTTTTATTAAATTTAAATAAAACAGAGCGACTCTCAGCGTATGCACAACCAAAAGTTTCATCAGCTCCTCATTTTATTTTGTGGGAACCCCTCATCACAGCTTATATTGAGGAACAAGATACACCTTTGAAAAGTTTTAATTCTTCGGCATGCTCAAGTCCGAGGTTTGCTGTATACACTCAAATCAGCATGAGTATCCTTGTAGCGTTGACTCAGGTAAGTCGCGTATTTGATTGGAGGAAACCTGAGGACAGAAATACACATGGTAGTTTATTAATAAATTTAATATAAAACTAAAATGCATATTCTTGCATGTGAATTTTTTTTGTTACCCAAAACTATTATTCACCGTCCTCACATCTCATATATATAATTTGAGACATCAAATATCATCATCTACAATATGTTTCAAAGATGAATCATCTTCCAATTTTATGACACAATCTTATATTCATTTTTCCAGGTAAAATGATTTTTTGGTACCAAAATTTTTATATGTATATCAAATTGGTACCAAAACTTTATTTTGTATCAAATTGGATTTAAAACTTTGAAGTTGAGTTTCAAATCATAGTATCCCAAAACTTTTTTGGTATTCACGTCAACAAATCTGGTGTTCACGTCAGCATGAATCAACCGAAAAAATATTTTGTACCATGATCTGAAACTAACTTTAAAGTTTAGGTATCAATTTGATACAAAAAAATGTTTTGGTACCAATTTGATACACATGCAAAAGTTTTGTTACCATTAATTCATTTTACGCTCATTTTTCTACATGTCACATTATGTAGGCATGAAATTGATATTGGACTATGATTCTGATATATCCAGATGCAACATACTCATATGTCCAGTTGAAGTAACAATAATTCCAATCATGCTGCTAAAAATTTCTGGTTTTGACTTACTTGGGAGGGTTTTCTTCTGACTTGCAGGTTGGCAAACATTCAACTAGACAATCATGACTAGGTTCCAAGAAATATGCTATCTGGTACCAAAACAAGTGAGAAAATAGAGAAAGAGCTCTTTGAGATATTATACAGTATAAGGAATGTTGAACCTGCTAAATAAACCAAGTAAAAATTGCCTGAAAAGGAGAAATCAATTGTAATATAACCAGAAACATGAGTATTTATTCCCTTCTCTTTCTAAGCAAGAGGAATTTTTGAAATCCATTAAGTTGTTTCTGAAATCCAACAATCTGCCATTAGTGATTACTGCATTATGTCAATCATTTAGATAAAATTTTCAAATCAATTAGATTTAGCTAGTTGTTTCTATCTATAATATATCTCTCCACATGCATTAATATATTAAGCAAAAAATATGCATATGCAGTAGTTAAATACTCTTGTACAGAACATTAGAGGGAGTTTGAAGCAAAGATATAATTAAAATAAAAACAGTGCAGCAACTTTGAAATAGCAGTCACAGAGGAGAAAAATGCTTTAAGCCTGTAAGTAAAAAAAAAAAAAAATTAAATCAATAAAATAAAGGACTCTTACAGAATATCTCTCTTGTCCATTCCCTACAACTCTATGCAGTGTGGACCTGTACAAAATGATATACCAAGAAGAACGAAAAGTTCATTTCCACAATGAAGAAAAGATGCTTATGAAAGTAACAAATACATTGAAAATGGCAGATCAAAGAGATTGATTTTCCTTATTGCAGAATTCGTGGTGTAATATACTAATATGGAGCAAGATTGATTACAATCATGTAAATCAAAGAGATAAGAACCTGAAAATACAGTTGCTCCAGCGCTCCAGCATGTCGCCAAGATTCACTATGAATGCCCTGTTTAAAATGAGACAACAAACAGATGTCACAAACTGACCTAGGAAGGCCTTCCTTGATAATACCATTCATCAAGCCATAAAATCTGCAGAGTTTTATCTATATACCACACAACAGGGTGATGAACACTGAACAGTTTGATGTGACATGAAGATATTGCTCAACAATTGCATTCCGTTTCTTCCCTAATGCTATGGAAGTTAACAGGCGTCCTTGGTTAAAGTTTATTCCAAAATAATTTTTGACAATATATAAAACTAAAGCTTGAGTTCTCCTTTTTCGTTCTATGTCAAAGATGGCAGTAATTTCACTCATTAAATTCTTGAACAAACCAACACTTCAATAGTTATGTAGCTCCACTATAGAAAAATAAAATCATTATTCAGCACTGGCTCAAGTTATTCCATCTAGGGCGGATCAAGCTACTATTTGAAATGAAACATAGGGGATTGGTTCCATTGAAAAGATATGCAGTGCCAACGTGTAATTAATCTGTAGTCCCTCACCATATAGATTCCTAAACAAAGGAACAGTGTCCGTCTTCAATTTTAACACATGTATATACTATTAAATTGAGGTGAATTACATGATCGGTCACTCAATTATTGGACTCGTAACAACTTAATATACTAACTATAATTTGTAACACAAAACCCACTGAACTATTATTTTGTAACATAACATCATCTATATTTACCGTGTTATCTATTCTAATGGCAGTATAACGTGGTATTTCCATGAGAGCTATAATTAAAAAGGAAATTCCATGTAATGAACACATCAGCATCCAATGTAATTAAAAAAGTGATTAAATGGCATGTGGGTCCTACAGACTTGAACTTGTCCTAAATTAATCTTTCTTCCATTTGAAAAACCTAAAATGAGTATTAATCTTTAAAAAAATATATCTGCCGTTTGAAAACCCTCTCCTCTTCTGTTCGAACTCGTTTGAAAGAAAGATTTTCTGCCGAAAGAAAAACCTCTCCTCTGTTCAAAACCTTTTGCTATTTTAAATGTTCCAAATATGACAGCCATGAGGAAGAAGCTTCATTTCTTTGATTTGGATTTTACTCTCTGGGTTAATTTTTGGCATTTACTGTTAGTCGCTTAGGGGTGATTTACACAATGGAGCCAATTTCACAAAGTGAGGCCATTTTTCTGACATGGAAAATATATATTATTCATTTTTATTCATTTTAACTAAATCATTTTTATGTTAAATGATTTAACCGAAGGAGTTTTATGTTACAAAATAATAATTCAGAGAGTTTTATTTTATAAATTATAATTGATGTACTAATTGTTATGAGTTAAATAATTGATAGAGTATCTGTATAATTCACCATATTAAATTGCTAAGCTATTTCTATTTGTACAAAATCCCAACATTTAACGGTAGGAAACAGCCTCACCCTTTTAAAGGCGCTACGTATTCCCATACTTGAGGCCGAGCATCCTTATCTTTGCATATCTGCGAGAAATTGTCCAAATTGCAATTGAAGAAAACAGCCAAAAAAAAAAAAAAAAACAGCTTAATGAAAGCTACCCCAGTCTTCTTACTTGGAGCCCAAGGACATCATCTGTGGCTAAAAGGGTAATCAAACCAAAGTCGGAATGAGCTCCAGCTCCAAATATTCCAATTGAAGGATCAGAAATCTGAGCTGGATAAAAAAAAAGAAAGCGAAGGAACAAAATATTATTTTCATTGATTAGGGAAAGATGCAAAGTCCAGAATGAACTTCCACAACTTCCAATTAGAATTGAACCTCCGTAATGCAGCAAGCGCGTGATTGCAATTGGCTGACCTAGCATTTCTGGCTTGTCAAAAAAATCAGCCTCTAGATCAAGCGCAAGGGCTATGATCCTGGCAACCTTTTTTCCTAGTTCTCTGCATAAAGGAAAATCTTCAATTTAAAGGTAGTTATTGAAAACCACTCCAATATCCATTATCCAGCAAGATCTTACAATGCCTCTTGATGGAACCTCTCCATTTCTGGCCTCCAACCAGGCAAAAGATCTAACACATAACATAGTTACAGAAAAAAAGAAGGTTACAAGAAAGCCAAAAACTATAATTATTCAAGAAGCAATACTCCCTCCGTCCCACAAAATAGACTTGTTCTTTTCGTTTTTCCCAAATTATAGTCTACTTTTCATTTTAGTGGTAATTGATTTCTTAATTTTCTAATATTCCTGAAAGCGCAAGTAGAAAATGGGAATAGGCCTATTTTGTGGGACGAAGGGAGTAGTTCAAATTGGTTTAAACAAGCATCTCCACTCTAAATCAAGTTCAATTACCATCAGCTGGCCAAACATTAGGCCCGTAAAATGGCTTCTCTGCTTCAGCATCATCTTCAAGAACTTCAACTCCAATGTAATATCCCTCCTTGTAATCTCCTACTACCATATAACAGAAATAACACTAATTAATTGCTCCAAATTTATGTAAAATTGTTTCCATATTTTTACATTTATTTGGAAAAAAAAAAACACCTGATTAGTGCAAAAACTAGAGGCGATAGTAAATAACAAAGAGAAAATAGATTGGAATCATGAAGAGACTATTCCAGTAAGAAGCAATTAGAAAAAACCAACCATGTACTTGATTATCAGGATCCAAAATTTCGTCAAGTACAGGAGTGTAGCCTCGATGCTTCTCGTTCCTTAAAACCTTCATTTTCTCAGCTAATGGCAATTCGAAAAACTTTTTACTCTGTGAAAATACTTGGTCCATGAATTCTTGGCTTATTCCGTGATTTATTAGGTAAAAGAATCCACAATCCAAACATGACTGAACCAATTACATAAACAAACAAATGAACCAAACTTGCTTCAGTAAATAAGCAGATAAAGGAACTAAGAAGAATCGAAAGAAAACCTGCTTGATTAAAGAAACGGATTCGAAGAGATCGGAGGAGGAGAGATCAATACAATTTAGAACTGAAAATTTCTGGTTATCACAGGGATTTGCGTCGTGCTGCTGCTCCTGTTGTATCTCCATTGTTTTTCGTGAAATGTTGGATTTTCATATTTCATCGTTTTTCTTTCAAAAGGAACGGTGGATAAGCAACGGTGTCGTTTGCTTATCGCGGTTGCTATTAAGCCTTGCGCCACTGTCTGACCGCCAGGCCCACCACTCTCTGTTTAGAGGAAGTTTCGTTATTTGCCGAATTTCTTTTTTTTAATTTTTCATCTGTACCAATATTTTTTATTTTTATTGAATTTTTTATTTTTATTTTTTTCAAGATCTATTATTGCAGCCTTTTTTTAGTTCTTTTTTCGATCTCATTTTTGTTCTATCTCCTGCAAATTCAATAGTAATTTTATCTTCGATTTCGTCGTATTTATCCCTTTTGTCCCTTTTGCTTCTTTGAAGAAAAGAAAAATTACTACTGAAGTTTATGATGATGCTATAGTTATTTTTATGATTTGGCTTTTACTTTAAATTTGATGAGTTTGTCAAATTTTTTCTAAGAGAAAGTTTTGATATTGAGTTTATTTATTTACTTTTTTGAATTTTGTTGTTAATTTTTTTTTTTTTTTTATTAAAATTACTAAAATATTTTTAAAATACCTTTAAGATATATTAAAAATATTTTTATATAATTTTTAAAGTTATATCATCAGGTAAAGTATCCCTAAGATATTTGATAGGTAAAATTTCCTTATGTTAATTGCAACTTAAAAAAACATTTTAAATTAAAATAGGCATTTTTTTTAGCGGATGACTTTCAATTCTACAAGAGCAGCGAGTCAAAATCTCAAATTTGTAGCAGTAAAAGCACTAACTAATGGTGTCTGCCTAGTGTCGGCAAATTATATTATAGACTTTTCTCTAGTTATGGATACAATTTTTAAATATCGTTGTTTAAATTATGTATTTTCGTCATCATTCAATAAATCACTAAAAAAATATCAATAAATCCAATTAGAATGTTTTTTATTTTATACATACAAAACATTAAAAATCCTGATCATATTGCAATAATCATTCACACATGCAATAAATATTAATTCCACATTGATACATCCAACCCATTTGGAGCAGCCTTCTTCCGGAGGATGACTGGCACATGATCAATTTTTTTTTATTGCCGACACTTCATAGCACTGGTATATGCATAGTATATTGTTTTATTTTTTTTTTCTGAAAAGCATAAAAATTATAAAAGAATCACTTCTATAATTATTTTGTTAATCTCACTAGAGTTAACTTATTATATTTTGATACAATTAAAAATTATCATATTTAATTAAAACTATAAATTTTACTCACAATTTTTTTAATACATATATAGTCATTTCCTAATGAATATTATATAAACCTATTAATACCAGTGTCCATTTACACGTTGCGAGTTTTGTCTCAATTTTTTGTTATATTTTATATTTTTTCAAAGAGGATTCAATAAATTCTTATTTACAAATCAAAATACAAAAAATAATATAATATCCATTAAATAAAATATACAAATAAATGAAATGAATATATATTAATATAAGAAATGAATATTTATTCGTAAAATAATGAACCATTATTTTATTTTTAATGAATTCATAGTTTATAATAAATAAATATTTCTCAATAAATTAATAATCTTTTACTTTATTATTAATAAACATACAGTTTATAATAAATGAATCTACAGTTTTTAAACTATAGTTTTATGATAATAAACTTATAGTTTACAAGAAATGAATATTTATTAATAAACTAATGAACATTTACTTTAATCGTAATAAACCTACAATTTTATAACAAATAACATGTTTCAATATACTAATGAATATTTACTTCATTACTAATGAACTAGAGTTTTAAAATAAAATGAATTTGTAATAATAAACTACTAAACATTTATTTAAACCTACAGTTTATATAGTAAATAAATATTTTTCAATAAATTAATGAATATTTACTTTATTATAAATGAATTTACAGTTTATAACAAATGAATCTACAATTTTTAAGCTATAATTTATTGATAATAAACCTATAGTTTATCCATACTAAATCTATAATTTTATAACAAATGAACATATCTCAGTAAATTAATAAACATTTACTTCATTCTTATTAAATAAGTTTTAAAATAAAATCAATATGTAATAATAAATTAATAAATATTTACTTTATTTTTAATGAACTTACAATGAATATATCTACAGATAGATGATGAATATTTACAAAATTATTACCGTATATTTAATAATTATATAAATTTATTTTATTTATAAAATTGTTACTGCTTCGAGTATGTATTATGAGTCATTTGTCCATATTGCTATAAAGACAAAGGAATATAGTATCACAATTTCTCTATCTCAAGTAGACGAATATTCGTTACGGCAATTTTTGGACAACATAGGCCGATATGGCCTAGTTTGCGGCCCGCCATCCGGCTGGCTTCTTTGAACTTGAGCCACCATTATTACTCTAGTTTAGGCCTGGCCTGCATAAACACTGGATCTGCCCTAAACCTTTCATTACATCAAGCAGGACATTGGGATCTCTGATAGATTCTACCTTTTTCTCAACCAAAACAATAAATTAATACTTTTTATTTAAAAAGAAAGAAAGCAAGAAAATATACTCATCATTTCGAACCGGAGATGTTGAACCGGCAGGGAGGGCCAGAGTTGCAGTTGGATGGCCAGGAAGAACAAACAACTCTCGGCATATAGACAACCAAGGAATTTGATTGCCGAAATTCGGTAGCAAATTAGTAAGAGCTTCGTCCATGTCAAAGCTTGCATCTATTGAACAGCTCGAAAAAGCATTAGACGCCGCAGATACGATTGGCCATTTTCAACTGAGGCTCGATCCATCGAGAGAGAGAATTAAGAAGAAGACATTTCTTATCACACTTCTCTTTCTTTATCAATAAAATGGTGAAATAATTAAAAAAGAGAGAGCAGTGAGACAAAAAAAAAATGCTAGGGTTTATCCGAAGTTCGAAGTTAATAGAGATTAAATTACTACGAAAAATAAATGGATAGTTTTTTTGACAGGAAAAATAAATAAATGGATAGTTAGAAAAATTTAAATGAAGAAAACGACATTTCGATAGTAGATATTTAGTCAGCCTAATGGCCTGTCTTAGTCGTAAGCATAAAATTAAAAAGTTAATTTTATTTTTTGATCAGTAATTTTCTCAAATTTAATTTGTTGCGTCTTATTGCTTGCTATGTTCATGAATCACGAGCGAGAAGCTATATAAACTTGGAATTCTCTTTAATGATTTTTTTATTAATGTTATATTATATATTTATTTATTTTCGATAAATATTAATAAATTAATAAGCAACTACTTTGGGTCGCATATTCTAATTTGCAATTGACAATTCAAGACGGTGGATCCTTGAGGCAGCATGTGGAAATGCTTACATATTGTATTATTATATGATATACATAGTTTTTTTTACTATCAAAGGGCATTTCACTAATATATTTAAAAAATTCAATGAATCATAGGCTATATATAATAAGAGATAATTATTTTTTTTGCATTTACTATAAAATTAAAATTACACATTTTACAAATGAAAAGACTTAAATTCAAAAATTCATTCGATTAATAACAAATACACTTATCACTTGGCCTAATTAAGTGTTATGATATACATAGTTGCATATTACGTTGATTGGGTACACAAATATATAAGAACTATTAGTAAAATTATTCATTTTGGTGATGAGTATTGGGTTTCATGCGTGCAACTTGCCTTCCCAATATGCAATGGATTTGAGATTCACATCAAGCCATTAGCCATGGTGCTTTGTTTTATCTTTACTTGTTCAATCGAAAGAATTTAAAATATATGAATTTCATAAAATTTATGGATTTTGATAATTTTATCATTTGGTTTGATTATAAAATCTATGGATTGATGATATAATTTCTCTTATACTTATATTTGGTTTAATAATTACAATATATAGATTTAATAATTAATTTCCAACTCAACCCTTTATTAAATATTGAGAATTTATTATTAAATCAATTTCACCATATGCTTAAAAATTTTAAAAATAACATTGCTTATTTTAAGAGCTAGCAAATAATAAAAAATAAAGTTAACAGTACTACTTCTCTTTTATATATATATATATATATATATATATGATAAGTTAAACTTTTAAACATAATCTATTTATTATTAAATTGAGAAATTATTATATATTACAATATATAATTAGATTGTCATAAACTAAAAATTATTTTTTTATAAATAATGCTAATAATAATAATAAAGTAATTATTTGAAATTAAAAAAAATAATTTTTGATTTTTTTTAGGATTAAGGAGTTTTGAAATATTATTAATTTATTAGTAACAAATTTGGAATAAAAAAGTTGGCAACAATCCTTCATTGATAAAAAATGGTGGGTTTTAGACTTTTCTATATAGGTGGTGGAAAATTAAATTCCTAAAAAATAAAAAATTTTGGTTAATAAATGATTTTCCAAAATTTATATATATCACTACAAGAAAATGAAGATATAGCGACCCCATTTAGTGATACATATTAATGCGTCGCTAAATTGCGGCTCCGCAGCGACACCATGAGACGCGATGGCGACTGCAGTTTAGGATAGAACTGTAGTGACGCTATTAGCGACGTATTGAGAGAAAATAGCATAACGATGCAAGAATGGCATCGCTAAAATGCCGCCAACTTTTAGCGCCATTTATAGCGATGCGATGGCGACGCTGTTGGCATTGCTAACCTGCGACGCATTTTTTTCGTCGCTAAATCATAGCCAAGAGGGTGATATATATAGCGACGCATATTAGCGTCGCTAAATAAATTATAAAAGTCAAAGCAATGGAAGCCCAATTCATCTGCTGAAAAGGCCCAAGTAAGATGCCAGGGCCTGTGGTTACATAATTCAGCCCAACCTTTAATCCCTTAACAAAGTCAAAGAAAGAAAAAGAAACCCTAAATCCGAAGGTCCAAAATCATCTATAAAAACAACTATCTATACATTAAAACCCGGTTATGAATGCACTGTAGCTACTACAGTGCACTCACCAAAGTACCCCTGCAGAAAAACGACATCGTTCTCCGCGAGCAGCCCAATTCTTCGCTATCTTCTTTGCCTCGCTTTTCTTTTGCATTTGTGTTTTTTAGTTTACTTTCTTCCTCTTTGTTGTTTTGGTTCTCCTCTTATTTCAATTTGATCTATTTCCCTATTGATTTGGCATATAGCTACTTCTTCTCTACCATGGATACACCGGAGAAGACCCAGACCATAATTTCTCTGTCTAAATTTTTAGGCGGTGGAAAACCTGCAGACATTCTCCTTTGATAGCATACTTTTTCTATAAGAAAAAAAATCAGAGATTCACTACCTAATCGCACAAATACTTCTCTTCACTGATGAGAACCATCTTCAATATACAGGTATAGTCCTTCCTCTATTTTAATATTTTTTAGTTATTTTGAACCTTTTACAAAATCCTTCTATTTTGACCTTGAGTTATTGTTTCCGTGAGTATGTCTTTGATTTTTTAAAAACAATATGTTATTGTTGTACTGTGGAGTTGATTTACTTGATTTGGGTTTTTGCAAAAATATTTGGGTTGCTGGTTTGTCTTGAATTTTAAAATTATCGAGTGTATGATTTGTTTGTTTTCTTTGAAACCCTAGCTACATACGTTCTTTGATGAGTTAGAAGATTCTCTTCATTTTTTTTTCCAAAGGTGATCATGAGTCAGAAATTGGTGACTGAAGTGAAAGTTATTTGTCAATAGAGCGGACCTCCTGTACTTGATGTGCGGTATCACCTCCAGAACTTGATTGTTGATGTCGTCGTTCCTTCGACTATGATATTTGAGTCCATTCCTGGCTAAATCTCACGATTTGTGTCGGTAAGTGTTTCGTCTTCCTTATTTCTCTCGATTTTCCTTAAACTCTCTATTTATGAAAGGGAAGATGGTCTGATTGTGGTGGATTATGCTATTTCTGCAGAAAAAATAGCAATATCATGATTTCAAACGTAACGGGACATTTTTCCATTGTTTGGCTAGCCTAGGACAATCAAAATTTGTATGTTTCTTTCTCTGTGCTTATAGATTTTTAATGTGAACCTCTTAGTATTCTAGTTCTGTTGTATGGCCATTCTCATTGGCCTTCTCTTGATTTTTCTGGTTTTCACATTTATTGTCATGTGCCAAGATGGTGGCTACAATATGCCTGGCAGGGGTTATGAAGAGTATAGGCTTGAAAGATTCTCTTCTTGGCTTAGAAATCATGTGGTGAATTCTAAGAATTTGGCGAAAATTTGTAATTGTTTAGCTGAAAGTGATGTTTTTTTATCACTTTTGATTAGTTCTAAGATCAGTGTTGTGTTGTCCATATTTATTAGGTGCACGACTTTTTTTGCATATTTCATATTTTTATAATAATTAGCAACAACATTATATATATATATATATATATATATTGTGGATAAATGGTAATGTATTGTAAAGAAACAACGAGCCATGTCATATTGTGTGGGGTATTATTGATGCTATAATGATGTCAAGATTTTTTTTGAAATGAACCTAAGAAAATTTGTGTCAATAGCCATGAAGATTCTGACTGGAAATAATGGAATTTAGCACCAAATTAGAGTAATCTCTTTGCATTATTAGGATCATAATTTTATCCTCATTTTATGGAGAATATATGGTTGTCAGCCCAGTCGTGTGTTGAATTAACGTTTAGTAACTTAGTTTGGTAGGATTATTTGCTTTTATTTTCTTGGCGAAATTCCTTTTTTTTGTAGGTTCTTTTACTTTAACAAAAATCTATTTCTTATTGGTGACAAGTTTTTTTTAATTGATTTTCTTTGAAATTATGTTACAGTTAGGATGTTATGAGCCTTCAAGATTTTGCGGGTAAAAATATATATGAATCCAATCATTGTTGTAAAACTTTGCTATTTTACTGTGCAGTTCTCTGCACTTTGATGTATTCTTTATTTAACATCATCGATGTAGGTGTTATTTCCTTCAGATATCTAACTTTCTTAGATTTTTTTAGGTCCTAAAAAGGATGAGCAGCAGAGGACAGACAAGTACTCCGTTTTGCGTGTGCTTTCAGTGTACATATCGCTGCATACTGATTTTTATATCTAAATATAATTTTTGTAAATGGTTGCCATACTTGAGAGCATTGGATTTCTAACAAATATGATGTTGGATTGCAGATGGTAACAAGTACAAATGTGGAATAAACATGGTTTTTGAATACATGGATCACATGGTCTTGCTGATTGTCCTAGAATGAAATTTTGAGTTCCTAAAATTAAAGTATTATGAACTGATGAACAAAATTGATGTTTTGAACTGAATAATATTTTAACTACATGTACTGATCTTACTACATTATAATGTAGTTATGATGTGGCTCAAATACTATTTTAACTACTTTTTTTTATTAGACTATATTATATATGTTATTTATGTTACACTTTCATATTAATTGTTCCTTTAGTGTTTAATTTTTTCTCTTCCGACGCAATGTGAGGGCTACTTGCTAGTCCTATATAAAATGGAAGCCCTAACCCTTGCCCATTTATCTCCCCTTGCTCATTTATCTCCATCCTTCGTTTCTCTCTGCCTCTTTCCACTTGATTCACCGGCACACACTACATGATTTCAAGACGGTGAGCCTCTAATTTCGTATACTCAAGCTTCCAATCCAGATGTTTCAGGAGAAAGATCTAATGGTGAAAGAATAACAGAATTGAAAATCATGAAAATGGCGAGTGAGTGGTACCGGGCTAACAGGAATTTCTTTTTTTTTTTCCTTTCTTTGATAGAAGCCCGGTACCATTTCCAATATTTGGTTTGCCCCTCTTTTCATTCTTCTTCGGTTATTTTCTTCGCCCTAATCTTTTTTAAAATATTCCAATTTTTTTTATAGAAACAAATCCATGGTGAGTCCTTGGTTCAGTTTTGGTAGAATTGTTGTTTTTATGCATAATTAACAGATTAAGCCATCTTATTATCTCCACATATAAATATTAGTTATCTCCAAAAAATATCTCACAGGCAAGGAAAGAACTCGTCTAAACATTCTTATTAATTGCTAATGAGATGGGGAATAATGGCATTTGTGGATTCCTTTTTTCCTGATATTATAATCTAGATTTGTTGTGTGTTTTAGTGAGATTCTTCTATTTGCTTGTACAGAACTGCTGGTATATTATGCTATTGTTGTCATTATCATCATGATCTTTCAATGTTAGCAATTTTTCAGTATTTATTGGAAAGTTTTCATTAGGATATCTTAATGTACTTAAAAATTTATCCATATTGTAGTGGTATTCTGTTGGGGTTATGATAAAGATTAACTTTTACATATGCTAATAGTTCAAGTTATGAATGAGCAAGAATATCACAACGGGGTGTGTGGATTACTCCCTTAATTGAGTTTTTTTTTTCAAGAAATTGGAACGAGATTCAGAGAGTAATCTTCTGATATATATTTTTTTTAAGAAAAATCTGATGATATTTTTAGAATTTGATTGTGGCTATTTCTGAAATTATGGAGAATTGGAGATTCTTAAACATTTCTACTATGAGGTTTAAGATGATGATCAATCTTTAAGTAGCGCAGGACAATGGTGTTTTAAATAGAAGTTGGTTTGCTACCATTGAGGATGCAGATTTGGCAAAAGAAAAGACTTTGATACTCGTATATAAGATTTCCACTATACCAACCAAGACATTAGTAATGCAAAAAAGAAAACAGATAATAAAATATACTTTTACATCCAAGAGTTCAAGTAGAAGGAAATGGACAATTTTGTTTGGGCAAAAAATAAAAAGAAAATGTATAGATTTCAAGTTATAATTAGTTGAGCTGGAGCTTGGCTGTCGTTTTGCCATTCCCACTTAGGCAATGAGCTCAAAATAATTCCTAATATGCAAATCCCTTTTTAACTTAGGCTTTCATTTATTTTCTTCGTTGTTCTTTTTTTATTTACTTTGTGTAGTAATTTTGAAGCCCAGTTGGATGTCTGGTTTAAAGGACTTGAATTACCTCAACTTCATTGTCTTTATTCAATCTTTATTGTCTTTGTTTCAGGGCAAGAGAATGGATGTTGTTTGGGGTGAAAGAGCTAGAGTGGATGGCTAGTTGTGGGTTCTGTCTTATTCTGTTTGTTTTGCAAGTGATTCATGCCTTCTTTTATTGATATTAAGATTTATAAATTGAATATTTGCAATTCTTTTGTCCAGTAGTTCGTTGCACACTTCATAAAATTTCTATAATATGCAGCAGTTTAAATAGTAAATTTTTTTATTTTCTTAGATTTGAGATGTAGTATGTAACCTGCATTATTTAATTTGTACAAAATTGATTAGTTTAATTTTCTGTTGGTTTCATATATAAAAAGTTTATGTTATTTTTAAGCAGGCCAATTTTAATATAAGAATATATTTTTTTAAAAACAATAATTTAGCGACATCTGTCTAATAAATAATTGATTCAAATAAAAAAATATATTACAACTAGCGACGCAAGACGAGTGTAGCTAAAATAAAATGACTAGCGACGCAAAGTCTTTGTCGCCTAGTAATTATTGTCGCTTTTTAGCGACGCTGGTTGCTAACTTTGCGATGCAAGTTTGCTGTCGCTAATCAGCAACGCCGTTTAAGCTAAAATTGGCTTAGCGACAGCGTTTTTATATATATATATCCCTTTTCCTAAAGAGTAAATGCTAATACGATTAATATTTTATGAACTGTTTAAGATAAAAAAAAAATTTAAAACTGAAAATGACTTTATTGCAGAATCAATTGTATATTTTTCAAAATTAATATACAATTAAAAAATGTATATTTATTTATTTTATTAAAAATAAATTTAATAAATTCTTTATTTTTTTTAAAGTACGCTTGTATTAAAAAAGAGAGAGAGAGAGAGATAGAACAATTAGCAAGACTTTTAATATTAGAGGTCAACGTTATCTGTCATTGTCAGATTAAGAAAGATAGAGATAAGACTAGATTGGTACTTTCTACTTTCTCGCCTACTCACAAATATCTTTCGTACTCAATTCCTAATTTTCTTCTCCAATTAATTAACGCTTAATGTAAAACAAAATCAATTAAAGCTATAAAACCCACTTTAATTTAATTAAGGGATGGCAATTGCTAGGCTTGCCAATACGGGGGTACGGATACGGAAATGAATTCCATCTTCATCGACAATTTCTGTTTTTTTTTGTTTCCGTCGGACTAATAGAAACAGATTTGTCTCTATATCTCATCTCATGAATATTTCCCGCTCCACTTATAAATAATAATGTATTAATATCATAATTTTATATAATAAAATAATTAATTTAGCATGCACAAAAATATAAAAATTCATAACAAATTTACTATTATATATATATATATATAATTAAAACAAAGCTAATAATTTATAAACATAAAATTCATAAATATTCTTATCTCACTTAAAAGTTTAAGTATTAAGAAAAAAACAAGTAATTCATAAACTTTCAGTGTTGCTAATATTTTTAACCTTTTATTTTTTCAAAATTTCATTGCATTGAAAACTCTAGTATTTTTATTTAATTATACAGTGTTCATTATAGAATATCATAAAATTTTCAGTAATTTATCAGAAAAAGGGGAAAAAAAAAGCATGATCAACAATGTGAAACAACAAAAATATTTATTTAACAAGTAATTTTCCATAATTTTTATAGATTTATATTTTCAAATAAATTTAAAAGAAGACTAATTTATAATTAAATTAAGTTAATTAGTAATTCAACTTTTATTAATTTAACAATATCAAATACACATTTTTTTATATAGTATTGATCAAATCGAACCTATAATTTATTTAATGGATTCTATTTGAGCTTTAACAAACAATAATACTTTTTTTATTTTAAATATTATATGGAATATACTATTATAGGTTTCAAATTTTATAATTTTTAATATTAATTTTTCAAGTGTTTTTAAATTTTACATTGGATGGATTTTTTTAAACAATACAAAAGGTTTATTATTAAATTATATTAGATTGTATAAATTATACTTTTGTTCATTAATCACTATATATATTATATTGTATTTTATAATATATTATTTTTATTATAAATAAAAAATATTTATAATTATCGAATCTTAGTAGGGTTAGGGATGGAAATCTCCGCCACAGTGAAAAAATTTCTCCTATTCCCATCGCTATATATCGGCGAATGAGTTGGAGAATTCCACCATGTTTGAGCAAAGCTCAAAAAAGAAAAAAAAAATTTTCCACCTGATTATCAAGCCTAGCAATAGTATTTTAATTTACGTACTTCAAATTGAAGAAAATGACCATCACAGATAAATAATGTAGAATGAAAAACCTCCATTCTTGAAATTAATATGTTTTTATTTTTTAAAAAAATAAAGAAAGAAAGAGAATCGGCTCAGCATTTCGAACCGGAGATGTTGAAGCGGCAAAGAGGGCAAGAGTTGCAGTTGGACAACCAGGAGGAGATACAAGCAGCATGGAAGACATGGCCACAAGGGACTCGTTTTCCACCTACATTTGATTGAAAACCCTCCATGCAAACTGAGCAAACATCATCCCAACAAACAACACTCGGCATATCGGCTACCAAAGAATCTGATTCCGAGATTTGGTTGCCGAAATTCGGTGCCAAAGTAAGAGCTTCGTCCATGTCAAAACTTGCATCCATCAAGCAGCTCGGAAAGGCATTAGACGGAGCGGATACGCCGGACATTTTCAACTGAGACGCCAGAGAGAGATGTACTAGATTAAATCTGTTACAAGAACAAATACCAAATCTCTCTTTAACAAATAAAGCAAGGAAAAATATTAATGTAGAGCCGTGAGAAATCAAGGTAATATATACATAAGCTTTTATAGAGAGAGTTTAGATTAAAATTTAGGATAAATTTTTACACCGATCGAATCAATCTATTAGACCAAGTCAATATATATTTAATTATTTTATTTTTATATCAATCAATAAAAATAAAATATTATTGTATAATTGGATTTATCTATGAATGGCAAAATACATCCAATCTATCTAAAAATTTCACTAGAATTTAGAACCCAAGTTTGAAGTTTATGTTGCTGTGTAATTTTTTGCACGTGATAGCTAACGTTAGGAAGTTCACAGGGAAAGTGTCTTTTATGTCGTTTATATTAAACTTCAAATAAGCACATATTTAACTATTAAAAAGACATAATCATCTATAGTTGAGTTGGTTGAAAATTTGAGAAGTTTTTTAAATATTTTAGGTTCGAATTCATCTGTTATATCTTCTAATTTGTAATTAATAATAATAATAAAAACTATTAAAAACACTCTTATTTGTTTCAATTAAAATGGAACAAAATTGTTCTAATTTAAAATAGTGGAGACTTGATTAACAAAAAATAAAAAAGTTCAGATTGAGAATTATCAGAATCTCTCAAATAATCTAAGTTCGAATCACAACTTTTCCTTCCCCAACTTGTAATTCATAAAAGAAATCAAGTTCACCATTTACATTTTAAAAAAATAAATAAATAAATGAAGAAATTTGACATTTTAATTAATTCTTTTTCCCTTTTTGTTTCTTAGGATGCATGTACTATTCCTTTTCTTTCAATTAAAAAGAAGAGGGAAAATAAGCTAAAGAAAATAATTACAACATTAAAAAGTGTATGTTAATTACCACCAAACAGCTATATAATATTGTGTATAAATTAATATTGTTGGTTGGCTAGATAATAAATGTATGAATATTGGAATTACTCATTTTCGTGATGAGTCTCCCTGCGTGCAGCTTGCCATCCCACATGCCATATTATTCTTTTTTTTTTTCTTTTTTGATGTCCTCATGCCATATACTTGTGGTTCACATCAAAGTCAAAACCACTAGCCACAGCCGCCGCTGCTTTTTTTTTCAACTCAATAACGCTGTTTCTCTCAATTTATTCTATACTAATTTTTTCTAACTGCACTAAAATATCTATATTTTAATATAAATTATGTAATATAATTAGATAAATTAATAAAGTATGAATATTTTAATATATGATAAAAAAAATTGTATAAAAATAATCTGGACAAATTAAATAGTACTTTTTTTCTGTTTATGCGTCATATATTACACCTATATAAAACCTTGACTGACTTCACTTTTGTCTCTTTGATTGAGTTATTAACATTTTTCTGTTTTTTGGGGAAGTGAGTTATTAACTTTTAGCTTAAGAACAGACACAGCGACATGCATTAATCCATGGGTCTATCTACAATATACTAGATTTATTAATAAAATTTTGATATTTGTAACTCTTAAATTATTTATTTTTAGTAACTTACCAAATAATTAGATAATCAGTAAATTATTAAATAAATTAATTTTTCTGATTATTAGAATAAATTCATTAATTATTTATTTTTGGTAACTTACCAAATAAATTAGATAATCAGTAAATTATTAAATTAATTAATTTTTCTGATTATTAGAATAAATTAATTAGTACACTAAATTTATTGTAGCAAAGTCTTAATCGAATGACGATTGAAAGATTGACTATATATTGGTTTGCATGACTCACGCATACGCTACGTGACATTCCAATTTTATCCCTTTGATTGAGTTTTTAATTACTTTTTAGCCTTTTCACGATTTTTGAGGTGTTTGATAAATTAAAACTGAATTCAATTTTTCTTAAAAAATAAATCAATAGTTGAATTTTTTTTTGACAATAATGATTGATGCTATTTAAAATCCTAATTTTTAGAATGCTTAACTAATGTTGTTAATATTAAAAACCTTATATTTAATTTTTTTTGTAGAAAAAACCTTTTATTTATTAATAATTTAAGAAATAAACATTACCTATATTTCATATTTGTGTCAAAATAATAAATTTCATAGCTCATTAATATTTGTAACTCTGGATTTCCATATGTACATCAAAAGACAAAATCATGGGGGAAATTGGTAGAAAACAAAATATTAATGGCTACCGCGCACATGAAGTGCACATGCACGCGCACTATTGTCTCTTTATTTTTTAATTTTTAGAGAATCTTGAATCCAAAATTAAGGGGAAGCTCAGCTCGTGTTTGCCACTGGGACAAAGGTTCTGAGCACTATTTTTCCTTTGAGAAAGTTAAAAAAACAAATATATGGTTTCTCATTTTTGTAATTTTAAGTATATTATTTTTATATATATATATATATTTTTTTTTTTTATAAAATGGATATTATGTTTTTTTCACCATTAACAATTTGAAGTATGTCTTTAATGGTATTAAAAAATTTGAAAAAAAATTCAAAACATAAATTTATAATTTCCAATTTTTACAATTTTGAGTATATTGTATTTTTTAATGATATATACATTAGGATCCTCGTACAAGTAGAAATGCTAGTGGATTCCTAGGTGAAGAAGTATCCATTTTGCAAAAAAAAAAAAAAAAAATTCACGTAATAAATTTCTCCTGTCACGCTAGCGTTTCTACTTGTGTGAGGATCCTCCGATGGGAATGGATCTGCTCTGGATAGGAGAATTTTAGTTTAGCTGCTGTTTTTGTTGCAGTTGTTTTTTCACTTAAAAAAAAGTTAAGGATATTTTTTTTTTGGGTGAATTAAAGTTATCGATGTTTTACTAAGAGTTTTGGATTTAAAATTCCAGTAAAATTATATATATATATATATATATATATATATATCAATTCAGTGATATTATGAAGTCTATTAAATTTATACTGTGGAATTGTTTGTTGTCGCAATAGCGTCCTACTCAAATTGTTTTGAAGTGACAACTTATCGGATACTTCCAGTACCTGTTTTCACGTTGAATAACAGAAATTAATCAAAGATAGAGTAGTCAACAGCTGGGTTGTATTGACTAGTTAATTTCTTTTTTTACAATCATGTACTATTATGGATTCGTGCTGGAGATATCGATATTAGATTTTAAAAATGTTTTATTTAGAATTCACTTCCTAACATTCCAACCAAAATGTATTAGCCATTTTAATTCTTTGAAAATTCATTTTTTTGAAAGTCCCCGTTCGCCCCACCCAACAAGGTTATCTTCTTCGTCTAGGGTCCTTTAAAATTAATGATCTTGCAACTTTTCGTGCATTACCATCTCTTCCTTTTCAACTGTGAGCCGCGTGATCGAATGACGTGGCAAGTACTGGCCGTTGGATCTAACTTTTCGTGCGAGATTTTCTTTCTAGCAAATCATCCATAATTTAGCACAATTCGAACATATTTTAAATTTTTTTATTTAGTTGATTAATTTTTTTAAATTTTTATAAATTATTTTTTAAATAAATGTCTTTTTATCTGTTTTAACAAAAAAATAATAATTTTTAAAACTTAAAAAATATTCAAAATATAAATTTTTTTTTAAATCATTTTTCCAAAATTTAATATCCAACATGCCATAAAAAACGGTCCAATTAACAAAACCAAAAAAAAAAAAAAAAAGAAATGGTCCAATTCTGCCTAATGCTATGGCCCACATTTTTGCAACCTGCCACGTATCCACCAATCAAGACCGTACACCATTAATTTGATTGGTCCACCTAGCGTTTACCTTAGATTCCTCTTACAGGGACCTTTATTAATCTAGTACTTCGGAGCCTGCAATGTAATGCAACAGTCCCTCTTAGAACTCGCCACGTATTCATATCCTACTCATAGGGATATTGCGGGTGCATGAAATTCAATATGGACATTCAAGCGCACAATTATTTCCTTCAAACTGGAATTCCCTTGTCCTAACTCCTATCATCGACCGCAAAGTCTACCTGCGTGACATAGCCAGATGATAAGTGACACGCGGCAGTGGCGAAGCTGAAAAAGTTAGTGAGTACGAGTTTACAGTGTTCACATACACAGTGGATTGTGGCTGCTGGCTGGTATTTTTCCCAATTTTCCCAATATTTGTTTTTTGCCTACATAAGGAAGCGTGTGTAATCGAAATCAATATCTCCTCACACGTGTCAATCTCGTATCTGTCCCTCCTTTCCTTTCTTTGCTTTTATCCCCTCTCCCCGTCCTGTTCTTTTTCTCTCTTCTCTTGTCTTTCATTACTCACTGAATGGGAACTTCAGAGGATGAGCAACTCGACCGAGTCAACTCACTTCCTGACTCCGAGCTAGCTTCAACGAGCTCTGGCTTATCGTCAATACTGAGCACCGACGATTGTCATTGCGGTACTAGCTATGGAGACATCTCTATCACTAGCGGAAGTTCCGGTGAGATTCCAGCAGTGGTAGTGGCGGAGGCGGTTGTGCCAAGGGAAGCGGAGGTTGAGAGGGGGGAGGAACTCGCTGTACCGGTGCCTCATATTCCGAGGGAAAAGTGTGTAGGTAAAAGTAACAGAGGAGTAAGCTGGGGGTTCACGTCGGTGATTGGAAGACGGCGGGAGATGGAGGATGCAGTTGCCGTTATACCAGGATTTATGTCAACCACGTGCGATCACGTGGGAGGATGTAGGGCTCCTGGTTCTAGAACCTCCGCCGAGATCTCGCCTATCCATTTCTTCGGCGTCTACGACGGTCATGGTGGTTCTCAGGTATTTTACAGCACTCTCTACTGTCTTCAACCTCTTAAAATCAAATATCATTGCCTTTCTTATTTTCTCCTTAGCGAGAAAAAAAAAGCAGAAATTATTAGATGGTTAAGTTTATTAATAATTATAATGTCACAGATCTTAGTATGTTTTTCTATTTAATTACAAATCAAAATTTATTAAAAATGTGCAGAAAAAATATTAGAAAAGGCAGAGTTTAAGCAAAGAAAATTGAAATGTTGCTGTTAACAAAAATAAAAAAGAAAATACGATAGAAAGAATTAATCAGAGTACAGAAAGCAATTAAATCAATCCGACAGGTAGAACACGCGTCTTCTTTAGACTGGGACATATCTCTAGGATTTTAGTGGGGAGGGGTTCTCCTATTTTTTTACATACACGTGTCCCTGAGGACAGTTTTTATTCGCTGTAAAGATACTTTGCTAGCGTCACCGATGTACTCCATGATCGTCACTACAGACACATCATTACCACCACGTTTTAAATTAGCAATGGTGACAAAAATAAATTTATGAATCAATTTAATTATAATTTATAGAATAATCTATTATTATATAAATATAATTTGATAGATTTATTTGTGAATTCATCCAAGTAACTATTATCCTTATAATTATTTGATTGATTTTATTTGATTTAGCTAAATAATACTTATTTGAGAGGAATGTTTGGGGCTGTCATATTGGGATTTCAATTTGCTGAGATGTTATGAATATGATGGCTAGGGTTTTTCACGGTGAACCAGTGGGATGGAAGGGGTTCCCTCTTTGTTGGAAGGAACAAATGTATGTGGGTCCAAATGATTTATACAGGGACACATTGATTCCTTGGTCCCTTTTTATTCTTTTTTAATTAGGACTATGATTGGTTGCTGTGTCTACGGAGTCATCCAAAGATAGTATCTTTACAGTGGTCACAGGAAGGCCAGCTGTCGCGTACTAATTGGCACCCTTATTAACTCACTGTTGCTTTGTGTATCGAATATATTATTTTTATTCTCCTGCTTATAACATCTAATGAAGCCCCCAAGTCTATTAGAAGGTTATTGTGTCCAACGGTAGTGTCGTTGTTGACTTCTATCGCAAGCTTATCACAGCATATTAATACTGCCATTCTAATATATACGGGTCAAAGACAATAAAAAGTCATAGTCAGCATCAATAACAATGAAATAAAAATATTAATAATGCTTGAAACTTTTAGTTTAATTTCTTACAACAAAGTTTTTAAACGAATTAACGGTTTATAATTAACAACCATTTAGCAAACAATTTCTTAAAGGAATCCGCATATAAATACTGTCTTTGTTAGTAAGTTGAGTTTGAAAATAACTGTAGCAATACTATTCTTTTTTCTGAAAAAAAAAAAAAGGATAGAAATATGATACTAAGAACATATACCCATTATGGAATGAATCCTATTCCTATTCCGAATTAATATTAAGGTTTTAATTTTATCTTAATCATGGCAGTGTTATAAGAACATGATCAATTAATTATATATGCTGTAAGAAAAAGCATGATACAGGTTATACTGTTGTGGAATGCGGCTTATATAGTACTAGGCTAGTGAACGTATAGATCGGCCTATTTTATATATATATGGAGCTCTTTCCATTCACGGACTGGGTTTCTCTTAATTGATCATTTAGTGAATCCAGCTAATTCCTGTCTTAGAAGAAGAAAAAAACTATAGTTAATTAAGTTGTTATATGTGAAGCTAATGCATCAAGATTCAAGAACAACAAAAATCATGAATCTTGTTATTTTTTATGGTTAACTAGGTGGCTAACTATTGTAAAGGGAGACTGCATGAAGTTATAGTAGAAGAATTGGATCAAGAAACAATATTTGATGGCTATGCATGGCAGCAAAGGTGGGAAACTGCTTTTTCGAGTGGTTTTGAGAGGGCTGACAATGAGGTATTGACAGAGGCACCAGAAATGGTTGGATCCACAGCAGTAGTGGCTGTTTTATCCGGTTGCCAGATTATTACATCACACTGTGGTGACTCTAGAGCAGTTCTTTGCCGTGGGAATCGAACTATCCCCTTAACTATTGACCAGAAGGTCATGATTTATATTCCTGTAGACATCTTGGTATTACATTCTTTGGCTCCTTTGCAATATATATAAGTCGTTGGGCCAATTGCTGACAGCTCATTGACATTTTGTTATAGTATTATTCCCTGTGTAATTTACTGACAGGTTCAACTCTATGACTTCTTGTTGTCTTACAGCCAGATAGACAAGACGAACTCTTGAGAATTGAAGGAGGGGGAGGGAAAGTCATAAACTGGAATGGTGCTAGGGTGCTTGGAGTCCTTGCTATGTCCCGAGCTATAGGTTTTCTTCCTTCTTTCTTTCCCTCTGCTTACGCTACGTATTTACATCATAATTTCAATACGATAATTCAAATCTAACATTTGGAGAGATGAAAAAATCATTAGTGCTGAGGGCCTTAGACATAATGCTGACATAATTTACCTTCTATGTTATTTATCAGTAGAGGATGGATGTAAAATAGAACAAACTTTGAATGTTATATTTGATTGCCTCACTAAGTTTAGTGGAGATCAAATATTTACTGAATATCATTCTAGCTTATTGTGGTGGTTTCAGGTGATCGGTACTTGAGGCCGTGGATAATTCCAGTGCCTGAGATAAGTTTCACTACAAGGAGTGATGAGGATGAATGTTTGATATTGGCAAGTGATGGTCTTTGGGATGTGATGACAAATGAAGAGGTAGGCGAGGTGGCTCGCCGTCTACTAAGAAGGTGGCGCAGAATAATGGTAAATGAAGAGGTATCTCCTGCGCAAGCTGTGGCTGATAATCTCACTGAAATAGCTTATAGCAGAAATAGTTGTGACAACATTTCTATCATCGTTGTTGATCTAAAACCCAAGAGAAGGCGACAGGTAAGGCAGTGAAATTGGGGAGGAATTATATCCATTTCTTCTCTTTCATTATATATATATATATATATATATAGATATTCCCCGAAACCCAATTGTCTCTCATTCTTCCTTTTAAAGATAGGGATGATTAAAGGCAGGAATATTCTACTTTGGTATTTCTGGATGATGTGATTCATAACACAGCCACGTTCAGCTACTGCCCCTCACCTGTATATATAGAGCTGACTGGCAAGCATCTACTGCAGCTCCATCAATCTTTTATTGCGAGAAGGCTAAATGAATCCTTGCTTGCACTTGGTTTGGGCTACAATATAACTAGCTATAATATAATGAAAGTTGTTGCATAATGTGTTTGTGAAAAAAAGAGAGGAAAAATGGCAAGGAGGGCAACATTTAATATCATTTTATATATTTTTTAATAGTGATAGTTAAGTATTGTTGAAGTCCCATGTCGGTGGGAGTAAAAAAATTAATAGAATTTTTAATAGCTTGTACAATCCTCTATTTTTAAGTTAGTTTTTGGAAAGAATTAGTTTTAAGCCTATTATCTACCAAATTTTGCATGATATCGGAACTTTAGTTTACGAACAGTATAGTCTGCTATATTTTCAAGCTCTATGTGATCTTCTACTGTATTATATCTCCATAGCAAATCTAGACATGAGAGATGTTATTGGATCTCATATAGAGTGGGATTAGAAAATTAATAAAGTTTATAATAGCTTGAAATAGTTATGTCTAAAGCTATTTATCTACCGAATTTCAAAAGTGTGAATCTTTAATTTTGTTTTTTTTAAGCATGCATCTCTCATTCTTCTTTTTTAACAGCGATGTTTGGTTTTTATTTCGGCATTTTACATTCCCTTGGGTGTAATAATGCAACGGAGATTAAAAAGGATAATGTTCTTTGTTTTGGTTCAGTGCATTTATACAAGAGAGAGATTTAATGAAGATTGTAAGCAATATTTGGTGTTCTTAAGAGAAAGTGTTTTCCCTTAATCTAGGGCTGTTCATGGCCGAATTGGGACAACATTTGCATAAATCCAACCCAATCCACTGTTAAAACTTTTGGATGATTTAATCACTTAAAAACTAACCCAATCCAATAGTTTTATATTAGATGATTTGGTTGAAATTGAATTGGATTGGATTAGCAAATAAATTGAGATTTTATTTTGATTCTTGCAATTTTCACTCAAATATTAATTTTAATATATTTTTCCTGCAGACTTTGCTTTTTCCATTTTTTTTCGTTCTTTCACAATTTATTGCAGTTTTCAATTTCAATAATTTTTTTTAATTATGCAAAATTCATTTTTTATATAACTATATAGAAAATAATTATATTTCACTAGTCCAAACTCTTAAATCTCTTACGTGATTTTTTTTTTAAATTTATCAGCTCAAAGATAACTTTACTATGACAATGATCATATATGTATCGTCAATATAATTAAGTGTAGATTATAATTTTATGTTTAATTTTGATTATTTTGCATAATATTCGTGGTATATGTTTGTTAGTGAAACAGATTTTTTTACCTCTATTAATAAGCAAGATAATTTTTTTGTTTTGTTACACTATAGTTTGAATTAATAAATAAATATAAATTGAATTCCTATATAAAAAAATATTAATTGAAGTCAGTTTAAAGATTGGCGGGGTCCATGCTAGTCCTGTCTGAGTAGACAAGAAAATATACAGATCCACTTCGCTTGAGTTTTTGCTTGTAATCTTGTATTAAGAAATGAAGTGAAGTCCGATTGGAACTCCTTATGTTCATTTGCTTAAAAGCGGTGGGTAATTGTCGGTTTAGTGAATAAATCGATAAAAATTTACTCATCCAACCATCAAAACTTTCAATACTTAGATAACCCGATCCAACTTGATTCAATAATTTAAAACTCAATTTTACGTTTTGAATGGGGCTGAATTGATGGGTTGGGTCGATTTATATTTATTTATACTTTAATCTATATGTCTTGTTCTAATCTAAATTAGTCTGCAATCTTTAAATTATAGGATACTGGGCGGCTAAAATAAAAATTAAAAAAAGAAAAAGAAAATATTCTTTAGACAAGTCTTCTAATTAATCCGAAAACCCAAAGGTTCATAAGTTACCTATATTTTGTGTTTTCTTCTCCAAAATTGTTATCCAGGAGGATTCAGTGTGTTTTATGTTTCTTTAAGGCTTTCACTAATTAAGAAAAAATAAAACACATAAATCTGCGAACAGCAACTCAATTTTTAGATTTATCAACGCAATCTAGCATCCTCATGTATATTACTGACGAGTCCCTCCTAATTGGCAATGCTTTCATTATTTTTATTTTTATTTTTTTTGAAAACGATGCACATTTTCTTGCAAATAGAAAATACTACACTGTTCACGACTTTTATGACGCATAAGCTTAAACTCGTCGCTAATTTGAATACACACCCAGTTCTGTGGGTTGCGGTGAAATTAGCGACACTTAGAAAGCATAAGCAATGATCTGTCGATTTCTGCTTTTGTTGGGCATCTTGTAGTTGTGCCATGTGTTGAAGACGCAATTCATAGGCAGGTTTAGTGTTTTTAGTTTAGTTATTGAATAATGGGTTTGTTTAATCAATGCTATATTTGTACAATTCGCTATGTGATGGATAGGCTTGATTTAATAGAGTCCACAGCTTCCTTACGAGAAATAGCTTCATTCTGTTTGGAAAAGAAGAAATTAGAGTTAATAATTTTTGACACTACATGATACAGATTTTTTCATGATACAATACGAATATGCATAACTTATTTATAATACGATTAGACACATTTTAAAAATATATAAAATATCTAATAAATTTTAACAATACAAAATGGCACGTTTAAATGATTATACAAAAACGATTATATGATACAAAACGATACGTTTAAACGATTCGTATATACATTTAAATATAAATAGTTAAACGATTGTACGACACAAAAATACAACATTTAGATGACACAAATAGTGACACGATACGAATTTTCAGCTCTAAAAAAAATATTCTGAACAAAATAATAATAATGTAAGACTAAGGGCACAGAAAATCAATTTCCTACGTTTGAGAACAGAGGAAACACTAAGAGAGCTAAAATAATTCATATTTTACTTACTATTTTTAATCAGATCCCATCATTCTTAATAACAGCCTGTGAAAATTGAATGGTACTAAATAAAAGAGATGAGGGTTTGGTGGAGCATAGAGGGTATGTCTTCCTTCGATTTTCAGCCATTCATCAGTGTGTTAACGGGGGAAGAATTAGACTGTAAAGAGAAGCAAAGTTGTTTATCTAACTAAGAATACTAACAAAACTTCATTTTTCAACACCTATTTTCTTTTCTCTTTATGTAAATAAAGAACTTTTTTAAAATGATTTTTTCTCTCTCTCCTCAACCAATCATACAGGAGGTAAATGTATTTTTGTATATCTAAATTATCTTATGGCCATACTTTTGGTCTTGAAGATTTTTTAGGCTTAAAATTCATAAATTTCATAAAAATCTATGAATTTTAAATTTATGAATTGTAAAATCCATGAATTTTGATAATTTCATCGTTTTGTTTGATTATAAAATCAATGGATTGATGATATAATTTTTCTTATATTCATATTTGGATCAATGACCACACTACAAGAATTTTGTGATTTAGCGACGCTAGAGTGGTGTCTCAAAAATGCTGTCGCTAAGGCAATTTAGTGACGCAAAAATAAGTCGCGTCGCAAATAGAGAACTGTGAAAAGGGCGTCGCTGATTAGCGACATCAACATATAGTCGCTAAATTATCAAAACAGCGTCGCAAAAAGGGCAACAATAACTATTAGACGAAGCATTAGCGATGAATTTAGCGACAAAATTTTTACGTCGCTATTAGTTTAATATAGCGACAATAATATTTTGTCGCTATTATTTTCATTTAAAATCTATAATTTATTAGCGACAGTAGTTGCAGTCGCGAATGGCGTCGCTAAATTATTAATTTATTTCAATATTAAAATTGACGTATTTATAGAAAACTACATGAATATCATATTTTCATTATAATCACACCATATAACATTAATCATAATCCATAATCAATTCTCCCAATATACTCTCTAACAATAAACTAAGTAACATTAAAATCTAAAGTTAATTATATTCAATAATTTGTTCATGCAAGTCATGTAAGAAGTCTAGAAACACAATATAAGTATAAAAAATATAGACACATCATGAAGTGGATGCTGGATCTCTAGGTGAGAAAGACTAGTCAGGAGCGATATCGGTGAATTGAGACTGCGAGCTATATGTCAAATCATGTACTAAAGTATACATCCGTTCCTCCATGGTAGCATGTTGTTGTTGCTATTTAGCAAAATAAATTTAGAATATTTAGCAAAATCAAATTATTGATTACATATCTCAAAAAAATACAACACAATCAATTATTTCCTATGCAATTGGTAGTACATACCAATATTGTTTCAATCTCATAGGCCATCTACACATTTATAGGATTTAATGATAATTTCCTAAAGCATTAGTTTTTTAGAATAGGATTTCACAAAAAATGATGGAGTTCATTTTCATTGCTTTTCCACAACGAATCATCAAGAGCTTATGTGTTAAATCATATCCATAGCAAAAAGTTGAAGCAAACGAAAATGAAATAAACAAGCACAAGAGTGCTTTTCCAACAGCTGAAGAGAGAATCCTCATTGTTGTGATGTTGAGGATTGAATTAAAGCAATGAAAGACATGATGTGCCTAAGCATATGTTATATAGTAATTTAGTTAAATGTAATGATGTGAATGGCTAACTCACCTCCATTAAGGCCTCAAATATTGGATTCAATCAAGTTGGGAATTAATACAAAGGCAATCATTTTCTTAATCTGGTGAGGACTTTATAATAATTCATAGTTATTTATAACTTCATTATCAATTTGTTGTATTATGTATGCTACACCTACAACCAATTTTTCTTCATTAGGATGTTAGTAGAATATAAACTACATAACATAAACAATCATTCTCTTACACACTATAAAAATATTAAATTTTCATCAATATTAACAAGAATATTAAAACTTGAGACTTCCCTCGTTAGGATGATTACATCATAGGGAACTGTAATTGATTAAAAAAGTGTTATCAACATTTTTCATACAATTTTTATTATATATTTTTAATAAAAAATTGATGTGTATCTTTTTTTTATTAAAAAATATTATTTTTTATTAGAACTGTATAGTGAAAATTATATAAAACAATATTAGTACAACATGAGTTTGCAAATAATCCAAATAAAATAAATAGATATAATATAGGGCATCCAACAAACATTCGTCATGAGTTTGCAGGGAAAAAGTAATTACATCAGAGGGAACTGTAATTGATTAAAAAATGCTATCAATATTTTTTTTATATATTTTTTATTATATATTTTTAATAAAAAATTAATATATATATTTTTTAAAGCACTTTTTTTATTAAAAAAATATTAATATTATATAAATAAATATTATTTTTTATTAAAAGTATATAGTAAAAATTATATAAAAAAATATTTACAGCAATACTGATAAGATAAATTTAAAATTGAGGAATCCATTTTAAATAATTTAATTGGTAAATTCCTAAATAGATATTGTTTCTTGAATCATTTGATTTTAAAATAAAAAATTATAAAATATAAACATTTTTACCATTAATTTTTAATTTAATGATACTAAATTTGTGATGTTAAAGAATTTGAAATATTTTTGGTTGTGAAAATTTTCAGCAAACAGTGAAAGGTGCTGTCTACATTGTTGTTCACATTCAATAAATGTGTTGGTAAAAGCGAGAGATCCCTCTTTTTATTGGAAAAACGAATGCAGATGTCAATTATAACACATCAAATCAATCACTTCCATTAACATGAAAACTTCAAATTTATGTGCTCCTAAAACAAAAATGTGGGTCACGTGTCTCACACATAATATAACAAAGAAACAACAGAAACAAAGAAACTGGAGGCATTGGATTTCTTTTCATCCATAACAAACGAGTGATTTAGTCTGTGAAATTTATTAGTGGGCACAATGAGTATATTATTGTTTGAACGAGAAATTCAATCTCCTACTGTCTATTTATAAAGTGATACGTATGAGTACTCAATTAGATCAATTTAATCATATAATAATATATATTTAATTATTTTATTTTTATATTAATTAATAAAAATAAAATAATTAAATATATATTATGGTATAATTAAGTAATGACATTGAAGATCTGATCTACTTAGAAATTTCTCTTAAATTAATTTATAAATGATATAATAGACCGAATATGAACAATAATTTCTATGTTGGAATTTATAAATAGACATGAAAAAGAACTATGAAATAAATTTTTGTAAAAAAAAAAAATTATAAAATTTCACTATGCATTCTACACAATTGTGAAAGTTGAATTCTACAGTAAAATTTAGTTGGGAGAGGGATGATTCCATGACTACAACAGCAAATCTCATAATACTAGCAAGAAAATTATAGTGATCATCACATATAATTTTGCACAACAATATGTAGTTTTCTGCTTTTCTATCACTTACCCTTTTTTTCCATTTAGCCAATCTAAATTCTAAGACTCCTTTAAGAAATAATCTCACCATTTTGTCTGCAAGTCATTTTTCTCTGCTCCTCTACTGAACTCTGTGCACCTATCAAGCTTACCCAACACAACATTCTTGAAATCGACAGGTTCTTGAACTTGTGAGCATGATCTTTGCATCCTAACCCCACTTATACTATTTCTTGATTCCATTAGCTCATTAAGCGATATTCTTTTCTTCGGAACAGATTCAGGCCTCTGTTTTGGTGCACTATGTGACCGCACTTTTGCCTTGAAGGATTTAGTATTAGCCATGTAATTAGGGCAATTTCTGTACTGTCTGCAGAAATTATCAGCACAAACGCTCTTTGCAGGAGTAAGAGGAGGATTAGAATTCACAAGTCGAGGGGTGCTTTGTGCTGTGGAGAACCTACAGTCATCCCCTGTTAATCCCCAGTCAGAATCATGAAAATTTCTGGTGTCCAGCAGCGATAAACGTGGTGGAATTCTTGATGAAACTGGAGAAGGAAGTGTTAGGTAAAATGGGTCGTCGCTGAAATCTGAAACAGAGGTGTTAGTTCGTCGAGATCTTGATTTTGGCCTGTACCCTGTATCAATCTCCACTGTTTTAGGAGTTTCGTCAATTGGGTTTATTAATGCGGCGTCTAGTGAGTTTGATAGCCTTCTGCTGTGGATTGAAGCTGTATGTTCACTTGTTGTTTCATCAAATCTCTCCTGAAAAAAAATTAATTATAAGAATGTCAAATATTTCGCGGAAGAACATGAATTAATGGTACCTAGACACAGATTTTGAAGTTCGAGCCTTTTTTACCATCGATTTTCGTGCTCGAATTTCAAATCGGTTTTCAGTTATGGTGGAATTTCTGGCTCTCTGCAAACGAACTGTGGCTTGTGCTCTAATAAGAGCCTGCATACAATGGAGAGTTGCAGTTGCTTGTTTTCTTACCAAATATCCTCGAACATGTGCTTGTAACTTCACTAATCCTTTCAGTGCTCTTAGCGCTTTTCTTGCCTGTCCATAATTCAAAAATAATCCACAAGAATAAACTTAAACACAGCCAAAATCTTGATTTCAAGCATTCTAAGCTTCAAAGAAGGAAAATTTCTGACAATCCACTCACCAGATAACCCCTGAAAACCGTCTGTATCTTGACAGCAGCCCACCTCCCTTGGCCACCGCCGAACATTGTGCCTCTGCCATGGCTAGTCAGCCTTAGCACAGCCACCGCGGCTTGAGCAGCAGTAACCGCTGCATCAGCTGCAGCCGCTGTTGCTGCTGCCACTGCTATAGCATGCTTGCTCTGTTCGTTCTCAGTCTCATTGTAATATGACCTTAACCAAGCAGCCTCGGCCGGAGATATATTGGGTGGTATTGTTGCTGGATTATGACATAACCCACCTGAATCTTTAGCTGAGCTAGACATTTTCTTGTCTCTTTTATCACAATCATTCTTATTAATCCCATTCTTGATCCCAAATAAACCCTTTAACCATCTCGTTGCTCTTCCCATTTTCTTGTTCTTGAATCTTGCACTATGAGTAAGAGATGAGCTTATGCTAGACAGACTAAGCAATAAACGTTAAATAAAAACAAAAGAGGGTGTCGCAGCTCAGAATCTTAGTCTTAGGTTGATGATAATATTGGAAGAGAAAAAATTAATTAAAAATCTAAAAATTAAAAAGCGGCAATATTTGAAAAGATAAAAATCATGGCAAAAAAAAAGAAGTAAATAAAATATTAAAGAAAAAATATATTTTTTTAAAAAAATACTGTCAGCACCTCGTGAATAAGAGCATTACATGACAAAAATACGCCGCTGCTTGATGCAGTGGTTGTAGGAATTATATTATATACACATTTAATTAATTAATTTAGTAATTAGAATTTGTGGAAAAGTAACCGATAAATGTAGATTTTAAATTCGAGTCCCTCTTTTTCTTTTTATCTAAAAAAAAGTACAGAGAAAAGGGTAAGTTAAAGTTGCGTTAATAGAATTTGGTTTCAAAATATTTATCAACGAGCTTATTAGTTATGAATTCAAATTACTAAATATTTAAAAAAAATAGCAAAAAATAAAAAGTAAAAAAAGAAAAGATCCAATTTTCCTCTGATAGTTGATTCAATGAAAAATGGAATTTCATTATTATTATTATTATTAAATAAAATACTTATACAATCTCTCTCATTACATATTGGAGCTATGTATCCGCATAAATAAAGATACCTAAGGGTCCTAAGTCTCTGACAAGCCTCGTGAAGCCATTCTATTTTTGTTATAATATTTTTTAAAAAAATTCAGAAAAAAAATTAATAAACTCAAAGTTAATAAATTTTATTTTATTTTAGGTTTGTGAATTGTAGTGAAATGAAAAATTCAGTGAAGTACTAATATTTTCCTTGTCTAGCTATGGAAAAAATAAATAAATAACGAAGAAAAATAAATGTGTAGTACATATTTGCTGTTTAAAAAAAAAAAAAATCATGTCACTTTTCTTGAACATTTCTTTTACCCTTTTCCCATTGAAACTTGCTTTTCTTGAATATTTTGTTTCTTCTTTTTCTTTTTTTATTCTTTCTTGATATTAGCCATTCACAGGCTCAGCCTCATTGCGTCTCTGCAAACTTTTTCTTCATTCTCTTTCTTTTTTCTGTCCTTTTAGGGTCTCTGCAAAGATCTTTCAGTTGGTTTTCTTGAATTATTTTCTACAGTAATTCAACTCTCTTGTCAATTTATTAATTATTTTTCACTGCATTTCCCCTGCAAACACTGTTACTTATTGTTTAAAGATGAAAACCGAAGACTGTTTCTTCTTGCATGCCTTGCTCCTATTTTTTTAACCTGATTAAGGCTGTGAGCATTGAGTTCAAATTTTTTGTCAGATTCTTTTTATGTCATTTATAAACTAATCAAATCGTATCGTTATATACATTTAATTGTTTAATTTTCATTAGTTAATGTGAATATAATATATATACATATCACTTTATAATTGGTCACAAGTAAATGGTTGAAGCTGTGATTTTGGTACAAAGGAAACTCTTCAATTTGGTTAAAGACAAATAATTAATTTTTTTTTTCATTATAGTATGATTTTCATTATCTAAATATCAAATATCAAACAATGAGACAGCAAGCAAAGAAATTGAAATGTGCAATGTCTAATAGAGGGATATGGGTTAGTAGAGATGGAAGTAAAGATAAAAATGTGCAAAACTGGCTGATATGTCTCTTAGCTGTATGGGTTTGCTATAAAACAACACAAATATCTCACACCCATCAAACACATAATCCAAAAATCACTCCCATTTTTCTTTTATGCATAGCTCTGAAAGAATAATTATATATATATATATATTATACGTAATAAAAATAATTTTTTTCTTATTTTTTATAATAAATTTACAAATATAAATATATTTCTGAAAAATGAAATTTTATTGTACTAATGGGATTTTATAAGGGGAAAATTGGATTGGCTGGGAGAGAAATTGCTTTCCAGTGATTTGTTAATTTTTGGAAACGAAATCCAAGTCAACACTTTCTTTCTTCTCTGTGAAGAGATTGAGAATCTCTTACCTCATTTCATGCTTTCAAAAAGTTGACAGCTACTGTACAGTTAAGTTAATCTTCTCAAACAAAATTAAAATTTAATTCTTATTAATTAAAATTAACTAAAAAAGAGAGAGAGAGACAGAATGCTTTTTTGTTTTTTTTTCTCTTACTCCATCTTATTTTTTTTAGATAATTTTATTGATAAAAAATTAAAATAAAAAGTGAAATAAAAAGTATTTTTAGAATATACATAATTTTCAATACAAAAATAAAATAGAGTGATTTTTTTCTTAAAAAAAAAAAGGAAAAAAATGGAGTATAATCAACAGCTTTGTCCTATTGGGAATTAAGGTCCCACGGCCAAATGATGAAAACAGTTCTGTTTGCTTGGAGCATTCCCTCGTACAAGTAAATTGAGGAGAAATTCATAGTCATATAAAAATATATAATAAATATATATAACACTGAATCTATATAAATTATTTAAATTAAATGAGTGGGCCAAATGAGACAGAATTAGATGGGCTGTCAATTGGAATTTTACCCACTTGGTTTAAATAAATTATTAAATTTTGGACACATCTCTTCCTCCATTTAGGATTACTAGCCTTTTTAATGTCTGAATTATCCCTTTTGGTTTTTTCACTCATCCCTGTTGCATGCTCATCACTACCTACCTACCTTTCTAATTCTCACTCTCTTTAGCTCATCGGTACAATTTTAATTAAGAAAAATCGAATACCACTTCATTAAGAATAATCCATCCAATAAATTTTATAAAATAATTAAATTATATATTATATCATTGAATTAGTTTATAAATAATAAGAATTTCGATAGTGCATCCGGTGTAAATTACACCGGGTGTTTTAAGATTATTGTATCATTAACTTTTAATCTAAATTATTTATTATTAACTGATGAAATTAAAAGTTTATAATCTAATAATTTTAAAGTACACAATATAAATTACGCCGGATATATGATATAATTTCTTATCAATAATATAATAAACTGAATATAAGAAAGAATATAAGAATAAGAAAGAATATCGTATTAACAGTTTTTAGGAATTAGGAGGCTAAGAAAGTAGAAACAGAGTACGGCGAACACCTACGGTTTGCTATATAATGAAAAACAGCAACCTTGTTTGTAGAGATAGTTAATGCCTTGTGTCTATATATACTTCACACTTCATTTTCCACTCCATTAATGCAAACCATCTTCTTACCTTATCATTAAATAAAGTTGGGCAAAGGCACATTTCATCGACAAATTCTTTGATATATTCAGTTTATTGATATATATCAAATTGTTTTATTTTTATTAATATAAATATAATATATATGTGATTGAATTAGTTTAAAAATAATACGATAAATTTAGCTTATCTAAAAAATTTTCAAGATCATGAAGTTAGAACCAAATAACATCTAGCTTCCGACGGTACATTCACATTCAATTAAGCTCTCAATCTCTAATTTACAGCCAAATAATCTTAAGTAGCTAACCTGACATGGTTGATTCTCAAATCGCTGTATAATAAAAAATTTAATTTTTTTTCCAGTTTTTAGCTAATTTATAAGAAGAGTGAAAGGTATAGAAATTTTATTGGGGCGTTTACCACATTATATCAATATTTATTAATAAATATTTTTATATTTCTAGACATTTAAAGGTCATATTTTTTCCAATAATATATATATATATATTTATATTTATTAATGGATATTTTTGGAAATAAATTTATTAATTAATTTAGATAATTTTTTTGAAAGATCATTTTTTTTTTTGTTGATTAAAATAAAAGTTATGCCCTAATTTTTTGAACTGGTCAAGTGGGCTAGAAGTAGATTGATGCAAAGCCCAAAGGGACCAAAAATAAAATAATTTAGAGGACAAAGGACCAGAGTGTTAACATATATCATCGCTTCATGGGCCGAAGTGCCTTCTGATTCGAGCGGGCTGGCCCACACAGTAAATAGGTTGGCCTATAAGTTGCATAGCAACGGCGTCGTTCGGCTGTGGGCTGCTTCGGTGGAATGGAAAGCGGTGGAGATAAGATGCCACCTGAGACGAAGAGGAGAAAAATCGAGCCACCATCGCTTCGCAGGTAGTGTATCTCTTATTTCTTTAGATTTTCTATTCAATTTTTTTTTTAATTTATTTTGATATCTGCATACCAAATTTTGAAGCTTTTGATTGAGAATTCGGAATCAGATTAAGTTATATACCTCTACTATGTATGTTTTTCGTTTTTCTTTAGGGAGATTTCCAATGACAAATTGATTGATACGAAGAGCTTAATTTGCAGTCATGGCTGCTGATTATTGGTAAATTGTATATGATCTCGTGACATGTTTAACCAAATTGGGCGAGGAATGCGGTTGTTGGTGTTCTTTAGTAGGTTCTCAAATTGATCAATTTCTCCATGCTGTTTCTACTTTGAGTTGCTGATGAGAGATTTGATTTACTATTCCTTCTTTAGCTTTGATGATTGTTTGCGTCTGATGGAGGCATTTAGCTTCTAACAGATTGACTACTGTAGTCTAACCATCTCTTTGTTTATCAGTGAAAGATTTGTTAGGGACTAAGAGTTATTGTTGCTCAGTATTTTATTTTTTTAGCTCCATGATCTCTGATGCAAGAATCTATGGCTGATATTCTATCTGAAGAAACAAAAATAATATTTAACTTGAGATATCTAAGTGAATAAAGCATTCTGCTATAGAACCTGAACCATTCTTTGCGCGAAAATGGAAAAATTGAAAGTTTCTGATCCATATTTCGAATAGAGATAGGAGTTCTTGAACTCTTTTCTTATTGCAGGGCTGGCTCTTCATCTGCGGCAAAGAGAACCAGAGATGCAATGTCAGTGAGTAGTCTGATGATAAATGTTGGTCTTTATATTTTGTATTGGTAAGGTTTTGTGGTGATTTCTTACAATTTCTGATGCTCTATTCATTGTGGCTGGCGGTGACAGGCACATGGAGTAGATATTAGGATTCAACAGGCGAAAAATTCTGCAGTAGCACAAGCACAACAAGAGGGCTGCCCTGGGAACTATAGAATCTTTGATTCCCCATTTGAAAACTTTCTAATTCCTGTTGTTCCTACTCGTGCAGAACTAGCAGGATAATCAGTTTTGCTCCCTGCTATTTACTTGGTTTGTCAACGTAGAACTTATTGATCTTATGTTAGGATATTTTCCAAGTATGCATTCTCAGTGCATATATTGCAGTGAAGCTTTTGTTCATAATTGGATTATATTCTCTATTTAACAGGATGATATAGGTTTCATCAGCAGTCATCAATGGGGATGTGTAGAACTCCCAGCAACTAATTGCAGGATTGGTCTCCTGCAAATGCCAGCATTTGCCTGCGTGCTTCACTTAGAATTTCTTGCCACTATAAATATATTAAAACTATTTGTTAAGACTTATATTTATTACTTAGTATCCATTCTGATTTATTGCAAAATAATAGGGGGCATTTAGTACCTAGTAGCCATGAACTTTGAGAGCCAAGAGGTCCACAAACCTACCCAACCCATAACATGTAGAAAAGAAATTATTAGATGAATTCAGTATGCAAATGATATGGTAGACTAATCTAATTACATTAATTGTTATATTCACATTTGAATAAAACAATTAAATGTACGTCACTATAAAATTAAATTAAACTATATATGATATAGTAGATTGAATCTGCCTGAAATTTTTTCGTGCAAAAACAAAGTATGCATGAGCAAATGGTGATGGTAATGTCTTATGTCTCACTTAGAGAAACCATTATTTTTGCTAGGCACCAGCCGGGGCTCTTTATTAAAGGGACCGCTGGGCCTTCCGTTGCCATCTAAAGCAAAAGTTAGAACTGTTCATGAGTCATTTTTTAAAAAAAATTTAATATGGATCCAATCCAACTTAATATTAAAATCATTGGATAAATTATCTATTAAAAATTAATCCAATTCAATAATTTTAAGTTACGTGGATTAGTTGAATATTGAATTGGATGGATTGAATTTAATAAATATCCAAATATCAAATTTAGCATTTAGATTATTATTTTTTTTTTTGGCATATGTTCCTTATCTTAAAATTTATTCATTTTTCTACTTTAACCAGTTTTCCAACTTAAAATTTTTTTTACAAAAATCTATGTTTTACATAATTAAATAGAAAATAATAATATTTTTACTATTTTTTAACTAAAAATCAGCAATTGTACAATATAATAATTATTCATCTACATCAATATTCTTTAAATTTCAACAATCAAGGGATTATCACTGGTAAGAATATGAAAGATCTTGAATTTGAATTCTCTTATCATCTGCTAATAATGATAGAAGTTTAATACTTGTATGATGTGTGCAAAGAGATCGCTACCTCATGTTATTTAGTCCACGACATATTGTGTCTCATAATGAATAAAAAAATTATAATTTAATACAATTTAAAATTTTTTTAAATTTCTTCCATTTTTCTCATCATCAAAATACTAATCACACTTCCAATATTTTACCAACTAAACACTATTTATGTAATATTTTTATTTTTGCTGTTCTAATTTTAAAAAATACAGTTTTTTATAAAATCGAATGAATATTTTCATCACCATATATAATAATTAGATTGAGTACCAAAATTTTTTTTTAAACTATTTTTAATCAAATTTAATGTTAAAATTAAATAATTCAAATAATTTATTGGTTTATTAAATTTTAAATAATTAAACATAAATAATTTTTAATCCAATTAATTTTAACACATTTCATTTTATCAAATTTTAAAATAAATTTGATTTGAATTTTTATATAGATTAAAAAATTAAGTTTTTTTTTTTTTTTACTTAATAACCTTTCTAACTGTCAAAAATTGTTAATTTGTAAGCATAAATGGATTTGAAACAAATTTCTGATATTAAAATTTAAAATAAAGCCAGGTATCAATATAAAAAAAAAGCCGATTAATCTAACTTGCTAAATATCACATTTTTACTTTAATCACACACCTTAAGATCACCGCTATCACCTAACTTTTATAACCCATGGTTAATCATGATCCAATGAATTTTAAACAGCAAATTATATTCTCGACCAAAGTTTATATTGTAACATGGTCCAAACATGTATAAAAGGTACGGTGACAATTTTGTAAATAAAACAAATTTATATAAATTCATTTATTAATATAGATTTATTAGTTTATTAGTAAAAAATTAATTAATTAATTTAAAATTTTCATTTTATTTTAAAATAAAATTAACAATTATTTTATATTTTTTTGCATTTTCAAATGAGATTTGTTTTTGTTTGTTGTTTTTTCGGCGCATTTTATTTTGATTTTTTTGTTACGTTTTGAATTTTTTGAAGCTAATTTAATAAATTCATATTTACAAATGAAAATATAAAAAAATATTCATTAAATTAAGTATACAGAGAAATAAAATGAACTTGTATTAATATAAGAAATGAACTTTTATTAATAAACTAATAAATTTTTAGTTTATTTCGTAATAAACATTTTCAGTTTATTTATATTGAACATTCTTATTAAACTAATAAACATTTACTTTGTTCGTAATAAATTTTTTTAATGAATTAATAAATATTTTTTAACAAACTAATGAACTTTTTCAATTTATTGAGAATGAACTTTCTCAATAAACTAATAAAATTTTACTTTATTCGTAATTAACTTTTTTTAATGACGTAATGAACTTTTTTTAATAAATTAATGAACATTTAGTTCATTTATAATGAACTTTTTCAGTTTATTCGTAATGAACTTTTTTAATAAATTAATGAATATTTTTTAATGAACTAATGAATTTTCAATTTATCGGCAATGAATTTTTTTAATAAATTAGTGAAACTTTACTTTATTCGTAATCAACTTTTTTTTTAACGACGCAATGAACATATTTTTCAATAAACTAATAAATTTGTTTGAATTGGGTCAATTAATTTTGTTGAATATTCAATTTTTTTTTAACAGCCCTAGCAAATAAATAAATATATATAGAGGAAACTAAAAATTTTCCAGAATGCGGGAAATTCAGAATTAGTAGCAATGCTAACTATATAAATAAGTTGGCGAGTGGGATTGAGGGGTCAATTTTGGAACAAATTGTAATAAAATACTATAATCGAGCTGGTTATGTTACGACTTTGTCTTATGACAACAATTTCCTCTTTCAAAATTTGCCGGTTTTCAAATCTGGAAATCCGCAGCCGACTAACGAAGGTAAGAAATCAACTAGACAACTATTGCACCGAGTTGCCGATTTAATGGAATTTAAAAATGGATAATTAAGCCATTGACTTCAATAAAAATTTCATTTGAGTGAATAATATTTTTATTTTAATTATGAGTATTTCCTTGCCTATTTTTTCATTGATTTCTATTTAAAATATGTAACCTCTAATTAATTTGATGAGTTTATATTTTAGCTTATGACTAGATTAAGCAAAATATTTCAGAAATTAGCATTACCACTATGGTATTTAAGCTGCATTTTCAATGCCATTGATGGTATTTCCGTAATTTAGACCCAAAGCCATGACCAATTGCTAAGAAGGAACATATTATCCCCATTTTCTGAGTTTAGGAAACAGACAGAAAATATTCATTTCTTGAAACGCATGAGGATATCTTCTTCCTAGACAGTGATGCGATGCTGTAACAGCACCAACTAGCGAACCAATCCGACCATTTTTCTACTCTCCTTTTTGAGTTCCCCCAAAAATTCGCCGCTATATTTTGATTTATCGAATTTTTTACCCATTTTATATCTCTCAATAGAAAGAACAGTAAGTGTTTGCGGTTTTTTGTGATGAGGAAAGCGGTGGTTTGTGTGGTGGCGGTAGGGGCGGCTGCTGTGTGTGCAGCTGCGGCTCTGGTGGTCAGGCATAGGATGCAGAGCTCGGGGAGGTGGGCTAAAGCCATGGCCATACTCAGGGAGTTTGAAGAAAAGTGTGGGACACCTGTGGGAAAGCTCCGCCAGGTGGCTGATGCTATGACCGTTGAGATGCATGCTGGTCTCGCATCGGAGGGTGGGAGCAAGCTTAAGATGCTTATTAGCTATATAGACAATCTCCCCACTGGGTAATTTCATCATTTTATCGTCTTCTAAACAATATAATTTCAGTAACAATAATAATAATGAATTGATTTCAGTTCATACAATTTAGGTGTCAGTGGCTTGAAATCAGACCATCCTAATATATTATTTCATTTATAGATTGATCATTTTAATTGATTCACTGTGGTCGTTAAATTGGTTTCAATGATGAGTTCTTGTTTACTGCTGATTCTGTATCGACGGTTTTTATTTTTCATTTGACTATTATCATTTCGTAATATTCATATATATCCGAATTTTTCGGGCTATATAGACATAAATAAGAATTTCTAATGCTGTGTTAATAATGTAGCGTCGGGCTACTGAATGCTCTCGGTTGCATGGTTTGTGGCCCAGTGGAATTAGATGCAAATGGGTTATTGCTTAGATGGTTCAGATGGAAATTTTCCGATTAAAAGAGGCATATTCCCTTTATCTCCAATTTTACTTTATGAGCTTGACGTATTCCACTTGTTATGTCTTAGTGGTACGTGTAGCATTTGCCTTTTATGTTGCCTAATTTTGTCCCTTTTCGTTCAAATTTTGATTGCTTGGTTGTTCCCAAATAATTGTTCTTTTTTTTTTTTTTTCCATAATTTTCTTATGCTTTCTTCATTTCTTTCTTTATGCATATTGTTTAAAGGGGTCTCACTTTAATAACTGAAGCTTTGCTACTTTGCTTTTTAGCTGAAGTTGATTCCTTAAATGTTAGGTCTCCACATTCTATCCCACTTTTTGTACAGGCTTGATGGTGAAAATTGTGTTGGCACTCATTTTTCATAGGTTGCATTTGTCTGAACTCATGTTATACAGAATTGGGTAGATGGAGTTCGTATAGTTAACTTTTTCAGCTTCTCTCTTTAGATGCGTTTCTTTTGAATACGCCACTCTATGACTGGTTGGCAACATTGAAAAAGACTTGCTCTTTTATGTTAAGTTTCTCTACATCTTTAATCTCGCAGTGTACCCCCTATTTATCGCTTATGGCTAACATAAAAAACAATATGTTAATTTTTCTGCTTAAGACTTCAAGTCCCACATTTTAAATCAATAATTGATAAGGTTATCAAGAAAATAGGGCATAGGACTGTCTTGTTTTAAGCGCAAGTGCTGTGAATATTTCTTTAAATCTTTTATTAACAAAAAGAAATAATAAGCCAATCTCTCTTAGGGATGAGAACGGCTTGTTTTATGCGTTAGACCTTGGTGGCACAAATTTTCGTGTCCTACGTGTACTGCTGGGTGGGAAAGAAGATCGTGTAGTCAAACAAGAATTTGAGGAAGTCTCTATTCCTCCACATTTGATGACTGGATCTTCAGATGTAAGTATTATTTCTAGCTAGCCTAACCAAATTCCTTCTGCTTTGGTCAGTTTATAATCTGGATCCTTGTAAATGATGGCAATTTCAGGCATTATTTGATTTCATAGCTGAAGCGCTTGCTAAGTTTGTTGCTACAGAAGGTGAAGATTTGCATGTTCCTCCTGGACAACAAAGGGAACTAGGCTTTACTTTTTCATTTCCAGTTCGGCAAACATCAATAGCATCAGGAACACTTATAAATTGGACGAAAGGCTTCTCTATAGAAGATACTGTAATCCTAGTTGTCTTTAGTTCTCTTTATAATCCTTTATATTTTCTTACAACCATTGTTTGTAGTTAGATATTTATTTATTTATTTAACTTTTTAGCATTCTATAATCTAGAATATTGCTCACTGTTTTCTTCTTCCTCTCTTCCCATTTGGTTTGCATCTGAGAAATTAGGTGTATCATTTAGATGCTAACACATGCACTTCATATGCCCACAGATACACATATGTCCAATATTGATCAGTTTCTCATGTTATGATATCAATCACTTCAACGATAGCTATTATCATGTAAAATAATGATTCTGGGTAAAACTGATGCGTTAATATTCTTCAATAAATTGATAATGGTTTCTTATGGTAGTATGGGTTATTTGGATATAGAAAGAACCTTTTCCTTTACTTAAGAAGTAGAATATGAGTATTTTTAGTTTGGTTTTTCTCTTTCATAAGGCCAAGTAGCAGATATAAATTTTGATAATTGTAGCCTCTCTGGCTTCTTATTCTCTCTGTTCAAGCATGAAAGGTATTTCTTTCACTTGAAATTAAGTAGTGAACAAAGGGCTATTGAGAACTATAGTTGAAGAAAAGATCTGTTCTAGACCTGAAGCTTCTCTGGAACATTGAGTTATTTGTTATGCACTGCATCTTGCTCCCCGCACTCCTTGCATGTTTCATTTGATTAAAATGGCTATTAGAAATCCCATCCGTATCTGTTATGAGTTTCCCTTTTTCTGTACACTTGTAGCTCTGGAGTATACAACAGCTGTTTAGTCTTGCATGCCAGATCTTGCTTTCTCTCTTCTATTTCCTAGTTAAATTGCCTTTTATGAGGTTAGGTCCCTAATATATTTGCTTTAGAAAGCACCGAAAAAGAAAAAGGAAAAGAAGAAAATTGAACTATTAATTACACATCATTTCATATTGATTTGAGACATATTGCCATTTGCCACCCTCTGTTGTAATTGTAATTTTTCTCTCTTGACCACTTTCTAACTGTTAGTGGTTTTCTCTCGTGTCTGTCTGGGTATAGGTTGGGCAAGATGTTGTGGGAGAATTGACAAAAGCCATGGAAAGAGTTGGCCTCGACATGCGTGTGGCAGCCTTGGTTAGTGAAACCTTTTTTTTTTTTTCCAAGAAATCTGTTTGCTCTTTCGTCTTTGTTTTCCAGAAAATTTTCTAATTTTGAGCTGAAATAAGGTGTTTGCTTACAGCAGTCACCTGTCTGGTTGACTTAGTTAAATCTTAAACTTGCCGAGATGATGTAGGTCAATGATACAATTGGTACATTAGCTGGAGGTAGATATTACAACCAGGATGTTATTGCTGCTGTTATCTTGGGAACTGGAACAAATGCAGCATATGTAGAGCGAGCACAAGCAATTCCCAAGTGGCATGGTCTTTTACCAAAATCTGGAGAAATGGTTTGTAATTTTGAATATGTTATTACCACTATTTAACGGACCAAACATATGATGTGTTTACATTTATTTATATGTTATTTCTGCAGCAGGATTCTATAATTTGAGATGAGCATAAAATCGTACTAAAGCTTCTTTATTACCATAGGTAATCAACATGGAGTGGGGTAACTTCCGATCATCACACCTTCCACTGACAGAATATGATCAAAACCTAGATTCTGATTCTCTAAACCCTGGGGAACAGGTGTTCATATCATAGCCTTCTGTTTTCTTCATCTTTTTGCTAGATATTGATTATGGCCTAATTACTATTTAAGAAATATCTGACTATTTTCTACAGATTTTTGAAAAGATGATTTCCGGTATGTATCTGGGAGAGATTGTGCGCAGAGTTCTTCTGAAAATGGCTGAGGAAGCTGCCTTTTTTGGTGATGCTGTCCCACCAAAGCTGAAGATTCCATTCATCTTAAGGTTGGTATATACAATTGTGTAGCAGCCTTCCATTTTTCCTGTTTAGGCCGCAGTTTCTTTGAGTTTAATGTTTTGTTCCATGTATCAGACTCTATGTTAAGATAGCACTATTGGTGTGCCGTACTGTTAACTGTAAGACCAACCACAGTCATCCGTTCCCACTTTCTCTAAAGGTCAGAGAGAGATACATGGAATGGGACTAGTCATATCTATTTCTCCATCTCCTTTCAAGCAGCAATAATGAATTTGTTATAGTGAATATATCAATTTTTTTCTCTATATGTTGTGATTTCCTTATAATAAAAAAAAGATAAATGCCACTTATTTTGTGGCAATGAGAGAGCTTTCATGCTGTTACTTCTCTGTTACGACATGTCTGCAGAACTCCTCACATGTCTGCAATGCATCATGATACGTCTTCAGATCTGAGAGTTGTTGGAAGCAAACTAAAGGATATCTTAGAGGTACTCAAGCCTTCTCGATGTGTGCAGTACATAAAAATTTGATTGTGCAGTAGATATGTTATTTGACCTTTTGCTTTTTGCTCAGATATCTAATACCTCACTGAAAATGAGGAAAGCTATTGTTGAGCTTTGTGACATTGTTGCCATTCGTGGTGCCCGCCTATCTGCTGCTAGTATTGTTGGCATTCTCAAGAAATTGGGAAGAGACACTGCCAGAGATGGGGAAAAGCAGAAGTCAGTAATAGCATTGGATGGCGGGCTATTTGAGCACTACACTAAATTTCGTGTCTCGATGGAGAGCAGTCTCGTGGAGTTGCTGGGGGAGGACGTTTCCGAGAGCATTGTTGTTGAGCAAGCAAATGATGGTTCGGGCATTGGAGCAGCCCTCCTGGCAGCCTCTCACTCGCAATACTTGGTAGCAGAATCTTGAATAAGAACAGATAGATGAAAAGCATGAAAATTTTCAATTTTGTAAATTATTTCTTTCCCCACGCATCACTTACTCCAGATCATCTAGAGATGGTGATAACTCCTTTCACATAATGGCAGCATATTGGTAGTATGTATGGATCAAGTACTCTCACAAAAGGCCTAGCAGTGGTCCCAAGCTTCCGAGCTGAGGCCGGCCATTTTGATCCCTTGTCTTTCTTCTTTTTCGTCGTCATTTATAATAGTTAGCAAATAAAGTGGGGAATGTAACTAATAATTGAGTTGCTGCAATCGGCAAGAATGTTTCTCTGGTTTCAACTGGAAATAAAGGAGATTTTGCAATCTCTAGCACTTAGCAACACCAAGTTTATTGGCCATCTTTTTTGTAGCATTCAACAGAATCAACGCTATTGGTAATAAAACCTTTGCCAATTAAGTAATGGAAAAATTACTATTTACCTCGATATAATATATTAGCATTCTCTTGAAATTTGAAAAATATACTATTTGCTTATTGTAATTCGGCCTAATATAATAGTACCTATTGAGATTTGAAAAGAGAATATTATTTCTTATTAACGGTAAATGTTTTAAAATTTAATAGAAAAACTATTTAGTTTAATAGAAATAATAGAGGGGTAAATAATATATTTTTCAAATTTCTAAAGGTATAATGTATTATATCAAACTATATAAGTAGATAGTAATTTTTTTTTAAATAATCTACATTAAGTAGAACATCAGACACTGTTATCACTGTCTGATGAATCTCTGTGCTTGGAATTCAATAGGAAGGGAGTGACATCGTTAACTCTCTTCATACTTTTTACTTCGTAAACAAGTGGATGGCTCCATTGATACAGGATTTGCAGGACCTCTCTCATGGTAGGCCTAGCAGAAGGCAATTTGCTGGTACACTTGACTCCAAGTTTAAAAACAGTGCTCATTTCCTCCAAGTAAGAAGATTCCTTTATATTCTTATCCAAAGCATCCGCTACAGGCTTTCCTTCATTCATGTTCCTCCATGCCCAATCTGCCAGGCAAGTATTCTCGTCTCCAAAATTTGCCTCTTTTCCAGTTGTTAATTCTAGAAGTACAACACCAAAGCTGTAGACATCAATCTTCTCATTCACTTTTGCTGTGTGAGCATATTCTGAAATTCAGGTTATGAAAAAGAAAAGGTTGATTAAACTCTTTCATAATGAAAAAAAATTGGGATGTAGAAGATCTGAAAATAAGAATTTGTTACCTGGAGCTATATAGCCAAAAGAGCCAGCTACAGATGATACTGTAACTGCACCTTGCTTGATCAACATCCTTGCCAAACCGAAATCAGCAATTTTTGCATTGAAATCAGAATCTAACAGGATGTTGCTTGATTTAACATCTCGATGAATAATTGGGGGCGAGCAGTCATGGTGCATGTAGGCAAGGCCTTGAGCAGCTCCCACTGCAATCCTGAACCTATCTGGCCATTCTAAGTTGACCTGACAGGCTGAACCTGAGACATTTGTTGATCTCTTCTTCATATGCAGCCACTGATCCAGGCTCCTTCTTTCCAGATACTCATAGACGAGAAGTTTTGAATCATCATTGCTGATACAACAAAGCAGCTTCACTATGTTCAAATGCCTTATTGAACTCAATATCTCAACTTCTGCTTGGAACTCTTTATTGAGCTTTTGGTCTAACTTTTTGTCACTCCAAATCTTTTTTACTGCAACAATGAGGTCTGATCTGTTTATAGCGACACGATATACTTTTCCTGATCCTCCACTCCCAATCAGGTTGCTTTCTGTTAATCTTGAGAGAATATCTAATTCAGTAAATGCCAACTTTTGGAATGAGGTGAACTTCCATGTTGAAATTATTCTATGCCTTTTCTTCCGGTAAACTCTGATCACCAAGAACGAGAGTAACATAGCCAGCACAAAAGCTGCTGCCAGAACACTTACTATCAATATTATCAATCTGGTTGAATCTTTGCTCGATTTCTGGGGCGTGGAATTGCAGACATTAAGGCTTAGCAATGAACTAGTGGTACAGAGACCAGGATTGTTCAAGAAACTGTTGCTATAAGCAGAGTTTTCGAACTGAGACGGGATATCCCCTGTAAGATGATTGGAAGAGAGATTGAGGAAAGTAAGCCTCAGGGAGTTGAATTGGGGTGGAATTTGGCCAGATAATTGGTTATATGATAAATCCAGGTCAAGAAGGTTTGGTAGAGATGCAATTTCCTCTGGGATTTCGCCAGAAAGTTGATTTCTGCTCATATTTAGAGTATTCAATGACTTCCATGAGATTATTTCAGAAGGAAGAGATCCGTTTAGTTGATTCCTATCAAGTAAAAGAGTTGTGAGCCGACGAAAAGCTGTCAATTCTTGAGGGAATGTGCCAGAAAACTGATTGTTACTGGCATTAAAAATCACCAAATTCCTCCAAGAAGCACCAGTGGGAATTTTACCAGAAAACCTGTTGTTACTTATCTCGAGTCGCGAAAGATTGCTTGAAACTTCATCAGGAAGCTCACCCGTGAACAAATTGTCGCTTAGCATAACAAATGTCAAATTGAAAGCTGTCCACATGCCATCAGGAATTCTCCCTGAAAATGCATTGCGTGAAATGCTAACCATTACTAAACTGCTACAGTTACCAAGCGACTCTGGTAATTCTCCGTCGAGATTGTTATCGAAGGCTACGACTCCTACTAGCTTTCCTCCATTGCACAAATATTCAGGCAGCTTGCCAGTAAGCCTGTTGGACGAAACCTGGAACTCTTCGAGCATTGAATGTAGCCCCAGCTCCGGAGGGATAGCGCCAGCTAGATTGTTGCTAAACAAGTTGAAAATTTTCAATGCTGGAAGACGGCCAATGCTTTCCGGGATCTCACCAGACAACTGATTGAAGAACAAATTTAAATCTGATAATTTCTCAAGATTACCAAAACCATCAGGTATTTTCCCTGTCAAATTATTAGCTGAAAGATCAAGTTGAACCAAGTTTGGAGTTTCAACTACCTGAGGAATCTCCCCGGACAGCTTGTTCCTATAAAGATACAACGTACTCAAGTTTCTCAACGTGAACAAGCCATTGGGAATATTCCCGGTTAATCCATTTTCTGATAAGTCCAGAAACTCCAGCGCCTCCATATCTCCTACCATCTCTGGAATCTCCCCGATCAAATTTGATTGAGAAAACCACAGCTTTTTAAGTTTGTTGAGCTGGGTGAAATTGGAAGGCAAACTTGACGGCAACAACCGGTGGTTGTAGGCCATATACAAATATTCAAGATTAACCAAGTTGCCAATTTCTGGCGGGAAAGTACCGTTGAATTGATTTTGATGAAGCTGAAGAAACGAAAGCTGCTGAAGCCTGCCAATAGCAGCAGGAATATCACCAGAGAAGTTATTAGCGCAGAGGTTAAGGAAAGTGAGCTGAGATAAGCGATCAATGTCATCAGGAAGGGGACCAACAAAGTAGTTCTGAGACAGGTCGAGGTACTGGAGCTTGGAACAGTTATAGAGAACTGTTGGGAACATTCCGATCAAGCTGTTGTTCCCAAACTTGAGGACTGTCATATTGTGGAGGTCACAAATGAATGGTGGAATCGTTCCAGAGATGTTAACGTCGGAGAAATCAAGTCCGGTGACGGTGGTGTTGGTGCAAGTGAGTCCAGGCCAATTGCAATGAGAGGAAGATGAAGGTGTCCATCGATTAAGAGGAGGTTGATTTTGCCAATGCTGCTTTAGTCTAATCAGGATAGCTTGCTCCTGATCATAGAGCTGGGATTTGGCATGGCTGAGCAGGGAAAAAAGAAGGGGCAGGAAGTGAATTGAGAAGAACATGAGGGTTATTTTGGGCATTAGAAAAATTCAGAATCGGAGTAATTACTGAGTATCAGCAGCTTCCGTTCTGGGAAATTGTTTGAATGCTTTTCATTCAAAGATTAGGGTGTGATTCACACTGAAACGTGAAAACCAACAGCACCGTCTTTCAAACTTGCAGTTAGCACTCCGCACCCTTTTATTTTTGAACGGCAACTGCTGCGAGCAAGTCAACGGTTTTTTTTTTTTTTTTCCTTGAAACGTACACTTTTATATTTGATTTAAATAAATTCAGTCTCTAAGTAATAATAGAGCTTTCGACCGAAAAAAGAAGAAGTAATAATAGAGCTATATTCGTTTAAAGATATGTAACTCTGCTCCTCAATTTTTTAAATATACATAATAATAATAATATATAAATTTATATTATTTTTTAAAATTTATAAAAATATTAAAAATCAAATACATAAAATTTTACATGATGGAAAATTTTTTAAATAGACTATATCTATAATGTCATTTATAGAGATAAATTACACCAACGGTATCATAATTATATAAATTGTAAAAATTCAATATCTCAAAAATTATTTGTAACACAAAAGTCCCAAATTATATAAATTATAATAACTCAGTATCTTAAAAATTATTTGTAATATAAAAGTACATTAACTTTTATTTTATAACTATATAATACTTCTTTTTTCAGCTATTAGGGCTCGTTTGCTTTTCGGAAATTTTTTTTGTATTTTTATCTTTTTTTAGTTTCAAAAATTATTTTTAGTAAACACAAATAAATAAATATTTTTCCAGAAACAGATTTAAAAAAAATTTAAAAAAATTATTTAATTAAATCAAAAAATTTAAAATATACTTTTAGAACACTTAATAGCATTTTCAAATACTTTTTAGTCTCTCTATCAGAAGTATGATATGAAATATTTCAATAAGTTTTAATAAAAACAAAATTAATTGTAATATCTAGTTAGTAAAGTCGAAATTTATCTTACGTGAATATTATATCTAATTTTATTTTTATTAAAATTTATCTGATATGGATAGTTCATATCATATTTATGTTAGAAAGATTAACAGTTAAAAAAGTAAATACTATTTAGTTACAAATAAAAATTGAGATATTTTTATATTACAAATAATTTTTAAAATACTTAGTTGTTACGATTTATATAATTTAAGTAATTTTATATCTTTCAGGTACTGAATTGATACGAATTATAAATTAGAATACCGTATATAAAATTTACTCAGTTATTTATTAATATACATTTAATTATTTTATTTTTATTTATTAAAATAAATACAAAATATATATATATATATATATATATCATTTAATAAATAAATTGGTCTCCTTCCTTCGCTTAAGATTTTGGTTCCGCTAAGAAAGCAACAATTTTCTCTAAAAAAGATAGATTTAATTTTAAAAATAAAAACCAGATTTTTATTTAAGCTGCTCCAAGTGGACCCCACCGCTGGAATGCTGGTCCTAGCAGATATGATGTGGAAGAAACTGATGTACGATGAACAGAACCGTTTTCGAGGCTTGGGTGGCCGATGGTTGTGAAGATATTTTGTAAGTTCTCGATCAGACGGTGGAGATTAGGGAAGCTGGAAGGATTGACTGGTGAGGGGAGACGTGCACGGGGGTTTGTGTGTGAGTAAGCACCCAGGATTAGGATACTGCATGATTGGGATTCAAATTTGTATGTACAGTTCGCTTCCTCTGGATTATACAGAAAATACATGTATGTCAAGGTATCTAAAACCATCTTCCATGTTATTTTTTTAATTTGAGAGGGCACTAGGTAGAATTTTAAAAGATACTAAAATATTTTTTTAATAATTTTAAAATAATTATATATTTAAAATACGAATTAAATTAAAAGAGTGCCCGTATCCCTTTATCTATACTTGAATTTTCAAAGTCAAACATTTTGATTATATTATACAAATTGAATGAAGAGTAACAGTTTCCTAATATTGAACTTTCAAAGTCAAACGTTTTGATTATATTATACAAATTGAATGAAGAGTAACAGATTTTCCATATAGAATAATCTCATATTGGAATGCTTCATTTTTTTCATAAGTATTTTCACTCAGTTAATTAGAACTATATATTAAAATTAATTTTATTCATAAAAAATAAGACTTAAAAAGTAAAGCATTTTCTCATTAATTTTAGAATAATTATATATTCAGAATTTTAATTCAATGTATCAAATTAAAGTGAAAGAAACAATCGTTATCTTATCTATGCTCTCATGAATTAGTAAACAATACTCTTTCGTAGGATAACCAAACATCTCCTATTTCATGTGAACACCGTTTGGAAATTCAACTTGTAGAAAAAAATATGTATAAAGAAAATTAAAAGCATACCTTTCTTGAACAACGACTTTGACTATTCTTTTCTTTTCTATTACATGAGAAGATTCCAATATGAGATCTTAAGAAGAGAGGCTGTATTTCATTATTTAATTACATGAGAAAGATTCCAATTTTTCCATTTTGGAAATAAGTTTGTCTCTGCAGAGCTTCTTTTTATATTACGTCATGCTGGAGTATGTATTTAATTATTCTATACACACAGGAGCGGATCTAGCTAATCTAGCCAATTTTTTTTTTATTTAGAATCAAAATTAAATAATAAAATAAAAATATTTTAATAATAAATTTTAATATTATGCAGTTATTAATTATAATTATTTTTTTTAAATTTTCATATTTTATTGTGTAACAATTTCATATAAAAAAATATCAATATCAATTTAAGAAATTAAACATTTTTGGTTATTTTTTTAATTATTATTTAAGGATGTCAAAAATTAAGTCGGTTTTATAAGATTATTGGTTGAAAAAAATTTTCAATTAGGGTACGAATTGAGAATTGGAATTAAAGAGAAATTCTTAGGCAGACCAGATATATCATATTATTTGTAAATCAATTCAATCACATAATGATATATTTTTAATTATTTTATTCTCATCAGTTGAAGTGAAGACAATATGCATACATGTTAATATGATTATATGGATTTACGGATGATTTGATAAATCCGATCTATGTAAAAAAATTTTTGGAATTAGAAGAAAAATTTTATATTCAACACAATAATATATATCTAATTATTGATGCACAAGTAATCGATAAAAATTTATTTACCCATATAAGTAAGTTGTGGTAAAATAATTTGCTTTCATAAAGAAAATGGAAGTTGATAAAAAAAAAAAATTGAAAAACATTAGTGAGATCAAATTATAATTTATATATATATATATATATATATATATATAATATGAAAAAAAAAAAATTTTCAGTGGGGTCAATTGCATGGATCCGCCCATATACACATAAATAAATGTGAAAAAAGTAATTAATAAATTTGTATTACTGTATTATTATATTAATCAATAAATGATATAATAAACTGAATTTATCGAAAAATTTCTCCAATACTTACATTAATTAAAATCACCCAACTTTTATTTTATTTTTTTCTTCTTCAAATGCCAGACTAATAAATTAAAATCACTCAATTTTGCATAAGAGTGAACATTCAGTAATTTGAATATTGAATTAAAAAATTTTTTAGTAACTGAATATTGAATTCTTTAAAAAGATTTAACCGATTACTGAAATGAATAAAAATTCAATTACCAATTACCAAATTCAAAATTTTAGTAATTATCTGAATAACCGAATTTGTAAATTTTACTTAAATTTATCAAAAATTTTAATTTATTTTATTATAATAAAAATACTATATAAATAAAAATACAGAGATTAAAATATCATAAAATAATATATTTTTAAAATAAAATAAAAAATATATACAAATATTATAATAAAATTTATAAAAATTTAAAATAAACTTAAAACTAAAGATATAAAATTTGGTTATTCGTTATTATTGTAGTAAATTACAGGATAATTGAAATAGCTCAAATTTTACTATCAATTACTAAATTGAATTTTTTTTAGTACGAAAATCGATTACCGAATTTTAATTATTGGATTCAGATAATTTGGAATTACCTAACCCTGCAACACTCCTAATTTTGTATATAGCCTTTCTCAATTAGTAGTCCCTGCCCCTACAGTCACTCAACGGGAATTGCACGCATATCTTTATCTGGAACAGGATTAACCATTGCCACACATTTTCCAAAAGAAGCTTTAGTTAAATTATGGACAGATCAGGACCCAGTTGACTTGACTAGACTTGACTTGCTTCCTGGTTGGTTGTGGAATTCCATGCTTTTTGGAAGAACATGGATGCAACAAAACTGGCCCTGCTCCACCTGGTTGTTAGATTATTCCTACTTTTGACTGGTCCAACATCAAAGAAGTTTTTACTCGATCCTGTTTACAATTTGGATGTTATAATTTTACATATTTCCCACTAGTATTGGATGATATTAACCATAAAAAGACCAATAGCCAAGACCAAGCCATAATCAATATTGAACTAAAAAGTATAAAGCAGACCATTATTATCAGCATTAGTTGGTACAGTCGTCTAAAAGATCATACTTTTCAAGATATGAGGATCTGAGCCATTATCATTCTGATTTCCAACCTGCGGTTCTCAGAAATCAGAATTGTATAAACATCCTTTCAGAGACTTGGAAAATAAAAACTATGAGGCAATGAAATTTCCCACTGACAAGAAATACCGAATACGAAGCGCAGATATTTTTCCACAGCTTAGCTTGGAAAACATCCCTGTGGACAGCTCAAGATGTTAAACCAGAATATGCTTCATATGATATCAATCAATAACAAGTACACAGGCAGAAACAATGCCCATGTGAAGGGGAAAGTCAGGGTTTGGATGGTCATATTGGCATGTATTTTTCCACAACATTTTTGCTAGTACCCAATCAAATACTTATGATATTTGAACCTCAAACACAAAGAGCATTTGATTAGGTACTAGCAAAAATGTTGTGGAAAAATACATGTCAATACGACCATCCAAACCCAGACTTGCCCCTTCTCATGGGCATTGTTTCTGCCTGTGTGCTTGTTATTGATTGATAATATTAAACATATTCTGGTTTAACATCTTGAGCAGTCCACAGGCTTGTTTTCCATGCTAAGCTGTAAAAAAATACCTGTGCGTCGTATTTGGTATTTCTTGTCAGTGGGAAATTTCAATGCCTCAGTTTTTATTTTCTAAGTCGATGTTTATAAATATCTGATATCTGAGAACCACAGGCTGGAAATCAGAATGATAATGGCTCAGATCCTCGTATCTTGAAAAGGTATGATCTTTTAGATGACTGTACCAACTAATACCCAATCAAATACTTATAACCTCAAATATTCCCAAATCCGCCTGATACAAAAATCGCCAAATATTCAAACAATCTTAGTCTTAGACACAGTAATTCGGATATAAAATTTGTTGTTGGCCGTGATAATAAAACTGGAATGAGTCTAAACTACTTGCCCAGGTTAGATATGCGTAATTCTTGGTTCATGTTGCAACTCGGATTCTAGGATTTGGTAAATGCAAAAGGTGTAAATGAAACAAGACACTTTTGTTTATGACAGCAGCATTATGAATCTCATCTCATGCAGCAGGGTCCATATCTCAAAGACTGACCTGTGGAAAAATAATGAATTGCATGCTTATGGTCGGATGAAAAATAGGCCACTCATCGTTTAAAAACCCACTACTGGTGGTTGCGAATTTCTTAGTTTGAATATGGAATTAGTTGTTAACAAAAATGGAGAAAAGAAACTATTTTTTTTTTTTCAATCAAATTGAACATATATATATATATAAAATAACAAAAATCGCTTCAATCAAGGATGGTTACAACTTAAATTTAAATTTAAAATAAGAAAACTAATTCTAGATTCATTAAGATTTCTACCAATTCAATTAAAAACTAAAATTCAAAATTATTTACGTAGTATTTTTTTTTAATATTCCACCTAAATGTCATAATCTCAACAGTTGTGTCCAAGGAAAAATTAATCTCGACTATTCTTGTATTCATAGAAAAGCATGATTTTTGACTCATAAAATAATCATGCAATTGTGTCATAGGTACTTAATCCTTATATGACTGCTACATTAGCTTGCCGGTTGCTATTGTTAGAAGAATCGCACAATAATAGAAGAAGAAATGTTAATTCAATATTCAAAATAATAGAAATGGAAAACTATTTGAGGTCTGTGTTCCACACGGTTTTCTTAAAACAAATTCGCTTTCTACACTGGTGTTTAAGATAACTAGCGTTTGTCTTTCAGGATACAAAATATTTCAAGTAATTGTTGAACACACAACACTTACTTACAGCGAACTATGAACTTGTCACACTCTCTATCACTTGAGAAGAAAAAAAAAGAAAAAAATAAACTCTTCAACAAGAATCAAAATACACTATCAAAAACTCTTATTTTTTCAAGCAAAAACTATCTATTTATTCTAGATAGAGGAGACATGAGATTAATTGTGATTAATTTTCTTTAAAAACTGCCAATAATGTCTTTATAACTCTCAAATAATGGTGAAATTAATCTTTAAAACATCAGAATTGAAATTCCAAAAGACAAGAAGCTTAAAAGACCATTCTGGAACACAATTCACACGGGCGTGTGGATTTACATGGGAGTATGGATTTGCCTTGCACACACTGCAAGCACAACGATACGGGCGTGTCAATGGCCTGGCCGTGTGGATCCACACTGGCGTGGCAGACTGCTGGTTGTGTGGATCAATACGGGAGTGTTATCAAATTTTCTAGAAATAAAAAAAATATTCATAAAAATTGGGTTTGGTCAGAACCATAAGATTTTGGGCCGACATTTGTGTACGCAGGTCGCGCACTCACGCATTAGCCTATCCCGGACCATAGATTTGCACCCCTCTCTACGCTTGAACGTTCGAGAGAGAGCCTTCATGTAACACATTATACCTATGGATATCACTTATACTTATATAATGTTGTCGTATATTGCATATAATGGAACATAGTTCTGTTTATAATGAGGAATAATTTTTTTTTGGATCATATAATATTATCACTTTGCAACATTTGACAGCTAAACATCACATATGTTAACAATTCAGACACTATGTTCAATTATTTTAGTTAGAAAGGTTAAAGCAAAATACACATTTACACACTATTACATATTTACTAATTTATACATATGCGGATAGACAACCCAAATTACAAATATTATGTTCCTATACATATGTGCAATGCAAGAAGAGAGATTAGTGAGGCTCGGTCGGTGACTTGTGATCCATATCCTCTATATGATATGCACCTCCAAAATGAGCTAATTACTCTTTTTTGCCTGAAAGATGATGCAATTTAGTGAGTTGCAACTCAATGAGAATAATTATCAAAAGCTTTCTAAAGTACTAAGTCAGTCACAATTACAAGTAGTACTTGTCATTCATACACATTGTGCATGTCAATCTATTTATCAATATCATATGAATATAAATAATATTGAATCATGTAAACATTTCATTTGTTTATACTTATGCTTATGTCATTTTCTTTTTGTTGTGACCAGGCTAAACAGACACTGTCCCGGGTTTCCATGTGAACATTTGCATTTGCTAGCTAGCTTAATCATTTGTAACATTTGCACATTTGTTAGGCCATAAGCCTTTTTTTTTGCTTTTGAACATTTGTTTGGGCCATAAGCCTCTTCTTTTGCTTTACAATGCCATTTAGCTAGTCACAACTCCTTTTAAATTCATATGCATATGCAATTTGCAACAATCATTACTTAATATTTGCATTTATATCACATTTGCATATTCAATAATCAATCACTCCATGTAAGAAAAGCCTATAATATAACCATATATTTAAGTCATTCATCTCCTTTTGATATCATATCCATACCATAACAATCATATAATTCATATGGCCGTAAGTCAAGTCACGTTGCACATAGCATGTAATAATTACATTATATATAACACGCACTAAAGAAATCGTTCGATAATTAAACTCACATTTTCTTTTGCTAATAAGCCTCTATCTTACCGTCTTTCACTTCCTTGAGGCTCTCCAATATACTGTGGACCTAATTGAATGTATACTTGGTCAATTGCTAGCTAAATAAACTTAAACAAATTAAAGTATGCATTTTAAGGACTACTAACTAGGATTTGGTCTAAAGGCAGTATGACCTTCATGCGTGCATTAGCTTATAACTTTTTCTATACTAGTCCAATTTGTATGATTCCTATTTCTAGTTAAAGCTAACATATAGGGATACCACATATCTAAATTTCAGACCAATTTGACCATTTTGAAATATTTTATGCAATTTACAAACATGTTCTGTTCTCTGCCCTGTTTTTGACCATAGGCAGTTTTGAGATACCAACTTTGCTTCTTCATATCTTACAACGTGTAAGTCATATTTGTATGAAAATTTGTATACACATAGAAATTTAAAATGGAACATTTTTCATGTTGACAACTTTCATCCATTCGGCCTCTAAGGTCCTCATATGGTAGGGTAATTGGGACTGGTCAGAAACAGGGCCGGCATCCAGACCAGTTTGACTTGTGAAAGCGATAACTCACAAAATACATAACATATTGAGGTGAAATTTATGCCAAAATTTAGCTAAAACATATACCTATAACTTTTATGTTTTGACCATTTACAGATTATATTTATAAGAAGCTCAAAATTGGCCAACAACTGACTGAACCTGCCCAGAACACTAAGCAAGCAGCTCAAATATGGAACAGACATGACTCTCTTGCCTATAAATCAACATCCGCCCATAGTCTGATCCTGAAATTTGGTATATAACTAGATAACACATATATCTACAACTTTCATGTTTTGAGATTCCTCAAATAATGACTCTATCATATAGAAACACAATCAAAACAGAAAGTGATTTAGCTAGGTTCCTCAATGGAACCAGTTCTAGTCCGATGCCCATATCTTTTTACAGACA